>JAUUDZ010455646.1:0-23722 GCA_032361705.1 Panulirus versicolor
ATCCATAGCCCACGCCTCGCAACCATACAACATTGTTGGAACCACTATTCCTTCAAACATGCCCATTTTTGCTTTCCAAGATAATGTTCTCGACTTCCACACATTCTTCAAGGCTCCCAGAATTTTCGCTCTCTCCGCCACCCTTTGATTCACTTCCTCTTCCATGGTTCCATCCGCTGCCAAATCCACTCCCAGATATCTAAAACTTCACTTTCTCCAGTTTTTCTCCATTCAAACTTACCTCCCAATTGAGGTAAGTTTGAATAAGGATGAAAATTACATCAGTAGAGGATGCTGAAAGAATACAAAGAAACATAGATGAAGTCTTTAACCAGGCAACTGAGAACAACGCTTTTCAATGGAGACAGTTGTCAACTTCTCCATGTGATATGGGGAAAATGAAGAAATCAAAAGCAAAACAGAATACTATACAGACACACACTATCATGCACCAGCTGAATAATGTGAAAGACCTTAGAGTAATAAATAATATCTAACAACCTAATCTTCAGCGAGCACAAAAAAACAGTGATTGCCTCATGCAGAAGGATGGTGTGCTGGATCTTGCAGATCTTCAAGACAAAGAAAGGAAAAAAGAATATTGCGTCATTATAACATCACCCTACATGGTGGGTGAAAGTGCAGAATTAGAAAGTATTTAGAGATCTTTCAACACCCATGTGTAATGACAGCTAGAGACTGAGTGTGAACAAGGGGGATGCTATTTCATGTGTGGCGGAATGGCGACGGGAATGGATGAAGGCAGCAAGTATGAATATGTACATGTGTATATGTCTGTGTATGTATATGTATGTATACGTTGAAAGGTATAGGTATGCATATGTGCATGTGTGGGCGTTTATGTATATACATGTGTATGTGGGTGGTTTGGGCCATTCTTTCCTCCGTTTCCTTGTGGTACCTCGCTAATGTGGGAGACAACGATTAAATATGATAAAATAATAATAATAATAATTAATTTTAGGTTTAGAGCTTGATAGATGCTTTTATCAAATGTATGTGTATATCACTGTGTAAATGAAATGGTTAATGTGTAATATGTTATATAATTACACATGGCTGTTACAAGAAATCTGCACAGAAAAATTTAATGAGTTCATTTTTCATGATAGAAGTACATATAGAATGTTTTATCTCGTGATTTTCATTCCTTTTGGACATTTTTTTATTTCATTTTATTTACAGGACATCATTGAGGAAATGTGTAACCTGATCAGTGTGAGGTCCCCTCATGAACAGGAGGAGTACAGCTTATACTGTATTGTTGAGGGTGATACTTTCACCATGCCTTTGGCCAGAGAGGAGTATATACTTGATGTCACAACAGAACTACAGAAGAACCAGCAGGTAAATAAGTGTGTACAATATCATCCATCTATATTATTAGCAAATATTAAAAGTTTTTACCTTAAAATCAGTGTTTAAGATCTGTCTTACCTGTATGTAAATAGTGTATGTTGTTTCTCTTGATTTATCATGGTATTGCACATAGATTATAATTCGGGCATTTGTCTCTGAATGTTGCATCCTGAAGCATATAAAATTCATTGAAGTCACTGAAAATATTGATAGGTAATTCTTCATGTTGGTAAAACTGGACTCTAAAGGAAAGCAGTTTCTAAGTGCTTGCACTGGAGAAAATAAAAAACAAATTATGTAAATGAGGATATTCAGGTTGCCAAGCAGGATAGTATTGATGCAAGTACCCTTGCCATGGTTTACCGCAGATGTTTCGCATGCCCTGGTTCAGTCCACTGACTTCACTTTGACCCAGGTATACCACATCATTCCAATTCACTCTATTCCTTGCACGCCTCTCATCCAACTGTATGTTCAGGCCCTGATTGCTCAAAAACTTTTCACTCCATTCTTCCACCCCCAATTTGGTCTGCTTCTCCTTGTTCCCTCCACCTCTAACACATATATCCTCTTTGTCAACCTTTCCTCACTCATTCTTTCCATATGTCCAAACCATTTCAACACCTTCTACTCTCAGCCACACTCTTTATTACCACACATCTCTTACCCTGTCATCATTTACTCGATCAAACCACATCACACCACATATTGTCCTCAAACATTTCATTTCCAACACATCCATCCTCCTCCATACAATGCTATCTATAGCTCATGCCTTGCAACCATATCATATTGTTGGAACTACTATTCCTTCAAACATGCCCATTATTGCTCTCCTAGACAATGTTTTCCTTTCCACACATTCTTCATTGCTCCCTGAACCTTCGCCCCCACCCCTACCCTATGACTCACTTCCTCTCCCATGGTTCCATTCGCTGCTAAGTCCACTCCCAGATATTGAAGACACTTCACTTCCTCCAGTGTTCCTCCATTAAAACTTGCATCCCAACTAACTTGTCCCTCAACCCTGCTGAACCTAATACCAATAACCTTGCTCTTAATCACATTTGCTCTCAACCCTTTACTCTTAACCATATATGTATTATATTTTCTTTTATTATTATTATACTTGATCGCCATTTCCCTCATCCGCGAGGTAGCGCTAGGAAACAGACGAAGAATGGCCCATCCACTCATATATACATATATTTATACATACATGCCCATATACATACACAAATAAGTACATATATACACATGTTCATATTCATACTGCTTGCCTTCATCCTTTCCTGGGGCTACCCTGTCCCACAGGGTACAGCATCACTACCTCCTGCTTCAGCGAGGTAGCATCAGGAAAAGATGAAAAGGCCACATTTGTTCACACTCAGTCTCTAGCTGTCGTGTGTATTGCACCAAAACCACAGCTTCCTATCCACATCCAGGCCCCACAGACCTTTCCATGGTTTACCCCAGATGTTTCATATGCCCTGGTTAAGTTCATTGACAGCATGTCATCCCCGGTATACCACATCATTCCAATTCACTCTATTCCATGCACACCTCACCCTCCTGTATGTTCAGGCCCTGATTGTTCGAAAAACTTTTCACTCCATCCTTCAACCTCCAATTTGGTCTCCCACTTCTTGTTCCCTGCTCATTCCCACTTCTTGTTCCTTGCTCATTCTCTTCATATGTCCAAGCCATTTCAACACGCCCTCTTCTGCTCTCTGAACCACACACTTTTTATTTCCGCACATCTCTCGTATGTAATTTTTCAGTTGTTTCTGATGCTATCTCATTAAAATAATAAAGTATAAAAACATTAATCTTCTGTCCATATTTACTTTATATTTCCTTGCCTAGTTTGGACACACACAGCATACATGGAAAAAAAATCACAAATACTGATACTATCTTCATCCCCAGGTATTCTACTTGATATTCTGTCGAAGTGTTTGGTACTATCCTCTGCGCTCTGAGAATCCCTTATACTATGAAGTTGTGTTCAACCAGATTGCACCGGACTACCTGGAAGGTCTTCTGTTAGTGACACCAGGAGAGCAACTCCAGCAAGATGTCATTGTATGATTTGTGATGTTACTCCGTACTGAAAGCTACATCTTTATTTTTAAAATTCATTTTTTCTTTTGCTTTTTATAAACATCATTCTGTGGATTGTTGTACATAAAACAGTTTGTATTGAAGCCATACACTGTATCGAAGAAAAGCATCCTATAATTGTATGGAATCTCAAATGTACCTTATGGTTGTAATATATTTGCAGTATGATATTGCCAAAGTTGCTGCCCTACTTCACCGTGCAGCTGATCTTGAAGATGTTCCCACAATGAAAGAGGTCAAATACTTGTTGCCAAAGCCTGCACTAACAGTGCGGGATGTGAAGCCTCCTCAGTGGGTTAACATGGTCCAGTCTGCTTGGACAGAAGTCTCCTCCCTGACCAGCTTACAAGCCAAGGCACAGGTTTTAGGTAAGTTTATACACTGTATGTGTATGTCTGTAGTAGTTTTTGTAAAGTTTCCAAATGTATTCATGGAATTGAGGGGCTGATGTATTTTACATTAATATTACTGTACTTGAAAATAAATATATAAAATAATGACAAAGGACAGGATTTATGCTAGATAATGCTTACATGTATTTCTTAAATGTGACAGAAATCCTCCAGACATGGCCATTGTTTGGATCTTCTTTCTTTGCCGTTAAGAGAGTAATAGAACCAAAGGAGAGAACTGATCACATCCTTGCACTTAACAAAAATGGAGTACACTTCCTTGATCTTCTCACTCATGTAAGTATTTTATTTTGTGCTCTCTTCCAGATAACTTATAATTGACATCAAAAAGTTTCTTGTGTGTTGAGTGGTACAGTATGCTGTATACTGCTGACATATTTTACACAGATCAAGTAGTGTGAACAAGTAATAAATAATTCTTGTTTTTAATTGTTGCGATTCGTATACTTTGCCTATGCTTATAATGACAGGGGTGTAAGTCTTTGGTAAGAAGCAAACTGGAATCATTTTAGTGACACCTGCCAGGTACTGGTATTTCTTTAGATGAATATTGATTTTATTACTTGTTTGTAGTATCACAGGAGCGAGTGTATTTTTAAACACATATGGAATAACTCCTTTATGATTGAGTTTTGTCACAAAGCTAAAGTTATCATTGCTGCAGCAAGGATGGTTAGTGCAGGACTCTTGCCAGCAAATTATTAAAAGTGCTTAAATGTGTTTATGTGAATAACACATTTCTTTTGAAGGGCTTACCTAAGAGCCAACTAAGAAGCACAAATACATCTGATATCCCGTACAGTGTTACTGAATTCTTTTATTAAAGTTCTTGGCTCTTTGCCTTCAGTTATAGGATGGTGGTGTAAATCTCTCTCATGTAGATGCCATATGCATATTATTACATTTTCCTGTTACGACTTTTCATGTACAAAATGCCAGTACTGTATGGGAATTAAAAAAAAACATATCACTGTAAGAAGTGCCACAGTTGTCTATATTATGAAAAAAAGCATTCCTGTCAATCTTTATAAGCAAAATGGTAGTTACTAGATGAACAAAGACTAATCCTATTCACATTTGCAAAAGGCTGGTCTGCCCAGAGGGCTTGAATATTCAGTTCTTGGTAATAGCTGAATGTAGATGTATGTTTGTTTTCCATTAATGCAGTGAATGTTTGTTAACTTTCATTGGGAGAATGTAGTTAAGCTACCAAGTACTTTGGAACTCTGGTGGATGATCCAGCCCAGAAAAGTTTTAAGTATTGTGCTTCATGTACACACCTCTAAAAATCCACCCCTTCTATCTTGCTTTACTTTTCCCGACATATTAGTACTAAGAGCTCAAAGAATGCTTACGCTAATCACGCTTTAGTATATAATGATGCTTAATAAGGCTCTTCTGTGGTCAGGATCCCCACTGTTTTTACGTTTGCTTTCAGTGAAGAGTGAATACGGTGAATGTTTTATGGAAGGTGATGTGGCATGGTAGATACTTAATTTGGGCTTTCCATGTGCAAGTCCATCTGTTTTAACGGACAGATATCTGGCTTGCTTCTTTCAAAATGTGCTATCTCTCCATTAACAGCAGTTTTTTTATTTTGTAACAATGGTGATGATCCCTTCTAATTGCCATTTAACAATTTTTTTCGTTTTTGTTTTGTACTTACAGGAGACCTTGACTAAGTATAGCTTGGCTGAAGTGATAAGTACTAGGAAAGTAAAGAGTGAAGATGAGCTATACCTCGACATGAAATGTGGGAACTTGATGCAGCAGCGCATCACCCGTATACAAACAGACCAAGCTCATGAGATATCTCGTCTTATTCGCCAGTACATCACTATTGAGCAGCGCGTAACTGGACATTCTCGAGGAGACAACCCCAAAGATGTCACCCTGTCAAGATGAGCCTCAGCTGCATTACATGCATTGCTTTATGTGAAATAAGTCTATTTCAGCAATAAGAGCTAGGCCCCCAGTTAAAGTATGCACATTACTGATCATTCACTGGATGGATACACATTGTGTGGTATATAATAAAGAAAAATTTGGGTTTCATAATTTTCTAAAAGGAAAATAATTAGGAATCCTTGAGGGTTGTGCCAATAATTGACAAGATAAGGACTGTTGTCCTCCAAGTGTATAGACCTATAGTGACATTTCCATAAACTTAATGCATATACCCATAGCAGGACTTAATTGAGAGCTTGCAAGTACTCACAACTTAGAGATTTGCAGAAGAGGCCTCAAATACTGTATATATATACCCATAGTGATCATTTACACATGAGCTCAAGTGCACTGCACTCTATTTGGAGGAATTGCCAGTTCTGATTGTAAATTTGTGTTCAGAATCTCACAAGTGTTCATGTCTACAGATCTTGGTAATGCTTGCATGTGTATAGAAATGGACATGGCTACAATATTCTGCAATGTTGCCTTGTGATATTATGCATCAACCTCTGATGAAGGAAAAGTGCATTATATGGAAAAGAGAAAAGACTTTGTGGCATGGTTTGTTGATCAGATGTGTAATGAATTAAAATCATACATGAACTGACATCTGTATAATTGTTGTGTGAGAAAACTGTCTATAATTTGAATGGAAGTGTGTTTAGAAATGAAATACTGATGCCATATAACATGTTAATATTTAAGTTTTCATCTTCATAGAATGAATCTATTGTATATTTCCCTGTGTCTGATGAGCATCAGGACATTCCTTTTGAATGAACTTGGATTCTCTTGCAATAAATTCAAGTGATCTGTTGTTCTCATGTATTGTACTCTTGAATTATGATTACCAGTGTTAATGCACTTGACATATTGAAAGCAAGTCATCTTGATATGGCATGAATGTTGAATATGCAGAATATTAAGCAATGGAATGGAATATATGTATATATATGTATGGATTATTTATTAGGTTGATTATGTGCGTGAACAAAATTATCTTTTACAAAGTAAAGATGAAATAATTTTGGAATTTTTAAACTGAAAATGCATTTGAATTTTAGATTATCAGTCTTTCATGCACAGCTCAAGTATGTGATTTTATTTACTGTACATGTTTACCTGTTATTTGTTACTACAATTGACTAACTATATTTTTTATTACACATACTCAGCATTTCCTTTTCAGAGCTTCTTTGTAACATGAATACAATAAACTTTTCATTTTATTTTTGTTTAAAAAAAGTAATTTCAAATCCAAAGACTGGAAATTTGTTGTCCATTTGTAAATGATGCTTTATGTTATACAGGAAACATCTCAGTATTGGTTACTAGTCACAACTTTGCTTCACCAAATTTAACTAATTTGCATTCAAAACTTTAATACAATGTACATATTCTGCTGCTATTACATAACCATGAAAAATACATGCATGTGACAGACCTAACTAGTTGAGAAATTTGCATTAAGAAAAGTAAGGCCAACCCCAAAACATATCTACTTTTGCTTAATCTTGATATGAATCAGCCAAACATAGACCTGAAAAATTTTTGAACTGGTCATTCTATCTCTATATCTCTGATGTCTGTTCCCTTTGGGAACTAATCCCTTAAGGGGGTGGCAATGGCAAGAGTCTCCATAACTGGTGAACTCCAGTACAACATCTTAGCTTTATTGCCTCACCCTTAACATTGACAGAGGGTATCTCTAGCACAGTTTTTCATTGGTTCCAACTAACTACTTTTACATATGTTCCAACCTACTACTACAACTCAATGCTCCATTTAATGTTCCTACCTACTACTGCTCCTACCTTTGTATAAAGTGCTAACCAAAGGAAAATTTTGAATTACAAAGAGTTGTGAGATATGTGTTATGGGTGTTGACAGAATGCAAGCAGTCAATGTGTGGATGAGGCAGAATGAAAAGGCAGCTACCTGAGTAAGAGGAATGCAACTTGACAACTAAAGTGCTGGCTCACTGCACATCCATCATTAACCTTTTTGATACCCAGATGGGTAATAACAGTACTGCCCTGGTCGGTCGCTACCTACCAACTGTTACCTCTATTACCTCAGTGGAACATGACAATGCCAGGTATAGATGAAAAAATAGCCTCATTCATTCACATCCAATTTCTAATTTTCATATATAATGCACTTAAAGCCACATCCACAACCAAGCCCCTGAGACCTTTCTGTGGTTTCATCTGAATGCTTCATAGCCCACTGACAAAGTTGACTCCCAGCATACCACATTGCTGCAATTCACTCTGTCTCTTGTTTTCATTAAAATACACTGCTTCCCTTGTAAATACACTGCATTCCTTGTTGATTCCACCAGGACTAAAAGAATGCAAGAAGTAATACAACAGATCACTAAAAAAGTATTTACCTATCAGGATACAATTTTCATCTTACAAGATACTGAATATACCTTAACTAAGAATATTTCCAAAAACTATTCATAATTATCTATATATCTGTATTCCACAGCTCATAGTAAATATAGAGTTTTGATTTTCATCTTTTCATTTATAAAAAAATAAATTTTCATCACAAAAATTAAAGCTTTTAATGCTATGGTTCTGTTTATGAATAACTGGCTAATGAGCTTAATGAAATACTCAAGATTCAGGCACACAATTTGACAATGTTTACAGTTAAATACAACCCATCAGCTATTTGTCCACCTTTATGCTTTTCTCTTTCTCTCTCCCCACACACACACCTTAAACCTTCATTTATTACAAGTGAAACTTATGTAACTGAATGCTTATTAGTAACAACTTTGGTAAGGAATGTCCATGTCCTCCAATGTTTTTTAACAAAATGAAAACCACCTCTTAACCCAGAAAAGTGTGTCAAGCATGACATCCAAATATTAAAATTGGGCACAAATTGGTGTTCTCTCAGAACAAGGGTATTTACTATAAATGAAGTACACATTAATAGCAATCCTTAGTAATGTGGACCTGAATAGCTATAGTATGTTATGCAAACATGCATTTTAAATATGGGTCACCACATGATAATAAACTTTGTCTTCATGCATTCAACAGATGTAGATACTACTTATACATATTAAAGGTCATTTGTTTACTACACAACAACCAGGCCTCTTGGTAACTCTTCACTTTTCAGTAGCTGCTGCTACTCTTTACCAATTTATTTTCCTTATGGCTTGAACTAAATTTTGTAAGGCTTACAGTTAGATGCACTATACACTGCAAATTTTCACATTCATTTTATTCTAACTCGGAGACAAGCTGTAAAGCTGCAATTTTTCTGTAATTTGTAATGTATAAAACAAAGCAGGGTATCACTGTTCACAAAGATCAGTATAGAATACGTGGCAATTGAACAGTGCCTGAGTATTTTGTAAGCTTGACAAGGAGGAATTTATGGGAAATTGTGTCATACTTTTCAAGGAAAAGCTTCAAGAGTGGGTAATGGAGTTGCACTTTTTTGTTATTTTCTTTCACTTTATGAAGTTACATCATAATTCAACATGGAATTTAATTTAAAAATAATGAGAAATACAGGGAACTTGCAGTACCTGCTAGATACATGAAAAAAGAGTGAATTATAAATCAGCTTGGTAACAAAAAATTTTACATCTGGTGTTCGGACATTACAGCGCTACTATAAATTTGCTTATTACTACAAATCTAACCACATTATTCTGTGCCAGAATACTAATTTATAGTTTAACTATACTGTAGAAATACTTGAAAGTTAATCATAATACCTAATTTTAGTAAAATCGACTATTATTTTAGAACACTACAACTTGATACTTTGGGTACAGCAGTATAATAATTGAATACTTAAATTTCAACATTGTACCATACAAATGTTAAAATGCAACTAAGTACAATGTTAAAAACTATGAATTATTTCAGAGAAATAATAATACCTTGGCATAATCATGATATAACTGTAGCATAATAAAGCATTTCTAATGCGTATTGGTTTACACAAGTATAAATGATGAAACGCAAGAAATGTACTACCATTACAGATATGCTTTAAAAGGCAGTATTATGACATGCATAACATATACTGAGACTAAAATACTTTAGTTAGTTACTACAAGTTGAAAATCAGCCACAAACAAGAAAAAATCTAAAAATTAAGTCACATTGTTAGGAAATTATGCTACAGGACCTGAGAGTTTCTCAAAATATCAATACTAAGTTATTCAATACATTACTGTACAATACTTACCATAGCAAATAGCTCACATAATTATGCTACATAATCCTATATCTGACACTACTTTGCTAAGGTGGGAGAAGCACTTGGAGAAAAAAATATCAGCCAGTTATAAAATTACAGCGCAACATTAGCATAGGGACTCTGGTATACAAAATGCTACAGGATAACTATAAAAGAAGCACTTGACCATATACAGTTGGAAAACCTAAAACATACAAGAAAATGCACACTAGTACTACAATTTTATGTGCATTTTCAATGCAATATTCATAAAATGCACCTACCAAAATTACCCCCATTATTTTATGAGTTCCACATAAAATTAATCTATATAGCAAACCAGGCATGCATAGTTATATATAGTGGCTATGAGCGAGGGCAACTGCAAGCATTTGGGCGCTACGTACAATTTTCTTACAATTTTCAGAGTATTGGGATAATTATTTGTTCATGTATTATGTATGAAGTTCTGCTCCACATTACAAACAAATATATATGAAAAATACAATTTAATGTATTATTCAATGTATTTATTTACGTGTATGTATATACATGTGCATGTGGGTGGGTTGGGCCATTCTTTCGTCTGTTTCCTTGCGCTATCTCGCTAACGCGGGAGACAGCGACACAGTATAATAAGTGAAATAAAATAAAACAAAACGTTGAAATGTATAGGTATGTATATGTGCGTGTGTGGGCATTTATGCATATACATGTGTATGTGGGTAGGTTGGGCCATTCTTTCATCTGTTTCCTTGCGCTACCTTGCTAACGAGGGAGACAGCAACAAAATATAATAATTAAATAAATATAAATCAAATGCCTCTAATGTCTCAGCTTACAATAGCATGTGAGGTGGTAAGAAAGACTAACAAACCAATCATCAGGAATTTTATATCCTATAGTGGGACATAATGAACACAGCCCCTCATTAACAGAAATTTCATGCTCAAATTCACATTATATGGATTGATGACAAAGGTCAATCCAAACTGGAGTACCATGGTTAACTTAGCCGGTGGAAATTATCTTTATAATCAAGGTATCATCTGTGTCAGGTACAGATCAAAACTTAACGTCCACATATTTCTTTACTGAAGAGTGTGGATACTTCCTCTGTCGTCATTCTAACTTCCAATGATATATTTGGTTATAAAAAGAAAAAAATCTATTTAATAAAAAAATGGCAGACCAAAAGAAAGCTTACTGCAGCCATATTTTAATGGGTAATGTCAGAACCATCTTTATACGCTTACTCCTAAGATGCAATCCAAGTACTTAGGATCTGTCACAGAAAACCAAAAATAAAAATTAAAAACACAACTATGTTTGAAGGTCAAAATACCATGGTAGAGACTCTCCCACATGATCCATGTCATGGGAATAGGTAGGTTATTGTATGGTTTTTAAGTCCTAGTGGACAAACATTTACTAGCGTCATATGTTCTATGATGGTTGACGGGAGTAAATCCTCATGGATACATCACACTTTGGAGGGTAAATTTGACTAAGCCCTCTACAAGATAAGTGCTTTCTCAGATGGTTCAGGGGTTTTGGCTACAGGTAAGAAAGTTTATTAGGCAAAGAAAAAGTAAAGTCATTCTATTTCTCTATACATAAGCACACAACTCTGAACACCTGCTCTGACATATTCTGAGCAACAATGAAGGTGAACTGACAAGCAGGAAAAAGGAAAATTTACATGGTGCAATACAATATCCCTCATATAAAAGCATCAGTACAAGAGCAATTAAACCATGGCTGCATGGAAAGCTATTTCATAACAGGGAAGTATGACCCTGTCCAAGCCAAGATGACTTCCATTATACAGTCAATACAGCTAAAGACATCCCTTCCAAAGAAGCAATACTGGTCCTAAGGATTTATGGCATAAAAGCTAAACAACAAGGACAACTGGGCCATCCCTAAAGGCCAAAAAAGGGTGTTGAAAGACAGGGATAGAATAGGGGACAGTTTGAAAGGACTGAAATGAGATTGTGAGCAAAAAATCTTTCAAGGTGGCAGGAATACAGCTATAGTGCAAGGGTTCCATGGCAAAAAAAGGATGAAATGTATAGGTAGGATTACAAAGTTAAGGATCTCACGTTGGGAATTTCATTAGTTGTTCCAGATCATTAGTGGAGGGGGATAGGAGTGTCCTAAGTAGAGCTAAGCTAAAGTTTGTGGTGTACAATGAAATTCCCTTCATGATGAACTTAATTACATGGATGTAAAGACAATTATACATTGTGGCATAAAGTCAAACAGTCAACTACTTGTATATAGCTGAAGGAATTATTGGGAAAATGTACAAAACACTGAAGTACCGTTTTAGAGGGTATGGAAATTTTCGGCCAGATGGCATCTAAGTTAAGAGACTCAATGTCTATAAAACATGCACCAGGATATTTTGTACAGTAGTAGGCATATATGCTTCGCCTGAGAAGGAGCGGTAGCCATGGACAGTTAGGTTTCAGAGTGAATATCAGGTGAGGAAGTAAATGGATGGTGTTTGACAAAGGGGATGTTGGATCAGCAACTGAAAACACTGCAAAAGAGGATAAAGATTAAGATCCAAGGGCAATGGGAGAGGTCAGTGTGGAATCTTGTCATATGATAACACTCAAGGAAGCCCTAGAAACCCTTCTACCCTCCTCAAGTGTTACAACTGTTCAAGTTCAATGCCAGAAAAATGATTCTTCCACATAACAGATAAAAACAGGACATTTACTAATCTAGAACAATGAACTGTGCTGCATGCTGTCAAGTGTTATGTGAGATATTCAAGGAAAATGTGTATTCATGGAATGAATATCAGCAATCCACATGAAGGCAGGAAAAAAAGGGCAACTTCAACCACAGGGGGGAACATGAAAGCACAATAGAGCTGGTTCACAGTGCTGCCATCGCTATCTCTTCTAAGACCCAGGTGACTGTAATATGACAAACTGATTTAATAGAGTACGCACAAACTTACTTGTATAAATATCGCTTCTGCTTTCGCCTCCAGTAATCAACATCCCAAGCCTCCAGCTGGTGATCAAAACCTCGACTTTCTGCAAACTCTTGGAGGGCTGCAATTTCTTTATCCTGGGCCTTCTTTGCTAAAAGACAGAACATCTATCAAAATATGAATAATTACACTTTTCATGCAAGACACATGCACTATAGTTCTAGCAAGTCATACCCAGCAATAATTCAAAGAAGCAAGAAGAGCAAGTCTACCTCAGGAAGCTGGGCATCCCTATCCCTTTGCTAGCCCACAGGGTTGGAGGTAAGTTGATTCCCATAAACACTGCATGAGGTCTTAGGGTGAAATAGTGTGCCTACAACTATGTTCAACAAAAGATATAAGCCTAGGTAGGAGAACAGATTATGAGAGGAGCAAATTATAAATATGATTGGATGGAAAATGTATGCACTGACAGGGAATGGGCAAGACTAAAATGTATAAAATCTGTCTTGTTACATCATTGTACAACAAAATGGGTGGGAGTGTTAATGATGTCTGAAAAGATGCTTGAATGCAAGTGTGTACATGTATTCACCAGAGAAACAATACATGATAGACGAGTGATGTCAGTGAGGGGTTGGGGGAAAGAACAGAAGGCATGGGGTTCCAGGTGACAGTGACAATGTCAAAAGTATATATGAAGTGTGTACACTTGCAGTTATGAATGTTAAAAATTAAAATTTTCAAAAATGGAAAAAATAAACGTGAGTTTTATAGGTACAGTGATTACAAGATAAGAGAAGAACAAGACCAAAATTTTTTATGCAAGGATGTACATAAAATGCAGTCAATAACATGCATTCTATAAGAGAAGTGACTGAGGACTTGCCTCATCAGCATCATAGCATAGTTATTAGGAGTGAAGTAAGAATGGGTGAAATAGTTTGAAAAACAATAATCAAAAAACCCTGTATTACCTTCCATGACCAATGTTCCAAAGTGTCTTCACCATACAAGATACTGTACTATAACTACAACAGTAATAAAATGGGATTCATAGGACTTGGAAAGCAATGAAGTCATTGGAAAAGAAGTAAGTAGGCTAATGAAACATCCATACAGGGAACATATGAATGATGAAATCTTTCCAAATGGACTCAAGGTTAGGATGTTCAGAGTGTGTGTGGATCATGGTGAAGGGCCCAAAGATTGGCAGAATGCATGTATAGTGCTATTGCATAAAGGCAAAGGGGATAAAGGTGAGTGTGTACCTGAGTTTACATGAGAAACACAAGACAACAGGGGGCCTGATTGGCCCATGACTGAGTTGTCTGGTAGAAAAAAATAAATAAACAAATAAGAAAAAGTTAAACTTGACAAGAAAATGTAATTCTGCTCAGCAGTTTTTTAAGCTATCCACGACTACCCACTACTGCACATTAGCCTTCTAGTGTCCCCATTGCCACTGTCACATATATTTCATTTCTGGCATTTTTCTGAGTATGCCTGAATTTATATATTTGTCTTCATGATTTTTGAAGGTACTCATAGTTTTACCATTCGCTACATCTGATGGCAACTTACATCATTGCTTAACACACCTATAGAAAAAAAGAGGCTTTTTCCCCACATCCATACTACATCTTTTAACTTTGAGATTTATTCCATTTGTCCTGGTAATGGTATTTTCATGTATTTAAAAAGATTTTCAAAATTTACTTCACTGAAGTTGTTCAGAATTTTGAAGACTTGGATTACGTTGCCACAAAGTCTATGTTTCTTAAGGGAGAGGAGATCCAACTGTTTTAGCCTCTCTTCGTATGCCAGATTTCTACAGAATGGGATAAATTTTTTTGTGCGTCTTTATACCTGCTCTAATTTCTCCTCATCTTTTCTATAGTTTGGTAAGTTGTATGGGAGGGTACTGATTGAGAGGGTGAAGTCATGTACAGAGCATCATATTGGGGAGGAGCAGTACAGTTTCAGAAATGGTAGAGGATGCATGGATAAGGTGTTTGCTTTCAAGAATATGTGAGAGAAATACTTAGAAAAACAGATGGATTTCTATAAGGCATTTATGGATCTGAAGAAGTCATATGATAGGGTTGATAAGGGATGCTTTGCGGAAAGTCTCAAGAATATATGATGGATTCAAGCTGCTAGAAGCAATGAGAAGATTTTTATCAAGGGTGTACGGTGTGTGTATGAGTAGGAAGAGAGAAGAGTCGGTCTGTGGCAAGGGTGTGTAGTGTCACCATGGCTGTTCAATTTGTTTATGGATGGGGTGGAGAGGAGAAGGAGGTAAATGCAGGAGTTTCAGACAGAGGGCCTAAGAAGTGAGTCAGTTGTTGCTTACCAATGATACAGCACTGGTGGCTGATTCAAGTGAGAAACTGCAGAGTTAGTGACTGAGTCTGAAAGAGTATGAGAAAGGAGAAAATTGAGAGTAAATGTGAATATCTATAAGGTTATTAGGTTCAGTGAATAAGAGTAAGATTGTTAGGTACAGCATGGCTGAGAGCTGTGTATACAGAATAGATGTAATTTGTAAAAGCTGTAATATCTTTTTTATTGGGCAGACTGGTAAGGATCTCTAAGTTAAACTTAAGCAACATAAAATAGTACAGGTTGCGTATCCCTTATCAAAAATACCTGGGACCAGAAGTATTTCAGATTTTGGATTTTTTCAGATTTTGAAATATTTGCATATACAAAATGAGTAAGGATATTCAATGTATGTATGTATAAGGATCAGCAGAATGCATGTAGAGTGCCATTGTACAAAAAAGGCAGAGGGGATAAAGGTGAGTGTTCAAACTCCAGAGGTATAAGTTTGTTAAGCATTCCTGGAAAATCGTATGAGAGGATATTGAGTGAGAGGGAGAAGGAATGTACAGAGCAACAGATTGGGGAGGAGCAGTGTGGTGTCAGAAGTGGAAGAAAATGTGTGGATCAGGTGTTTGCTTGGAAGAATGTGTGAGAAATATTTAGAAAAACAGATGGATTTGTATGTAGCATTTATCAATCTGGAGAAGCCTTATGATAGAGATGCTCTGTGGAAGGTCTTAAGAGTATATGGTGTGGGAGGTAAGCTATCAAAGCAGTGAAGAGTTTTTATTGAGGATGTAAGGCATGTGTACGAAGTGGAAGAGAAAAGAATGACTGGTTCTGAGTGAAGGTCAGTCCGTGGCAGGGGTGTGGGATGTCTCCATGGTTGTTTGATTTATCTATGGATGGGGTGGTTAGGGAGGTAAATGTAAGAGTTTTGGAGAGAAGGGCGGGTTTGCAGTCTATTGTGGATGAGAGGGCCTGGGAAATGAGACAGTTGATGTCCGCCGATGATACAGCTTGGGTGAGAAACTGCAGAGATTGGTGACTGAGTTTGGAAAAGTGTGTGAAATGAGAAATTTGAGAGTAAATCTGAATAAGAGCAAGGTTATTAGGTTCAGTACGGTTGAGGGACAAGTTAATTGGAATTAAGTTTGAACGGAGAAAAATTGGAGGAAGTTAAGTGTTTTAGATATCTGGGAGTGGACTTGGTAGAGGATGGAACCATGGAAACAGAAGCGAGTCGCTGGGAAGGGGTGGAAGTGAAGGTTCTGGGAGCGATAAAGAATGTGTGGAAGGAGAGAATTTCATCTCGGAGAGCAAAAATGGGTATGTTTGAAGGAATAGTAGCTTCTACAGTGTTATAAGGCTGCGAGGTAGGGTTGTACGAAGGGTGGAAATAAAATTTTTGAGGACAATATGTGGGTGTGAGGTGGTTTGATAGTGTAAGTATTGAAAGGGTAAGAGAGATGAGGAAACAAAAATAGTGTGGTTGAGAGAGAAGAGGGTGTGTTGAAATGGTTTGGACATTTGGGCGAAGGAACTGGGAGCGTTGAAGAATGTGTGGAAGGAGAGAATGTTATCTTGTAAAGCAAAAATGGGTATGTTTGAAGGAATAGTAGTTCCTACAATGTTATATGGCTGCGAGGCATGGGATATTGGTAAGGTTGTACGGAGGAGTGCGGATGTGTTGAAAATGAAATTTTTGAGGACAATATGTGGGTGTGAGATGGTTTGATAGTGTAAGTATTGAAAGGGTAAGAGAGATGTGTGGAAATAAGAGTGTGGTTGAGAAAGCAGAAGAGAATGTGTTGAAATGGTTTGGACATTTGGAGAGAATGAGTGAGGAAAGATTGACAAAGAGGATATATGTGTCAGAGGTGAAGGGAACAAGGAGAAGCAGATGACCAAATTGGAGGTGGAAGGATGGAGTGAAATAGATTTTGAGCGATTGGGGCCTGAACATACAGGAGGGTGAGAGGCATGCAAGGAATAGAGTGAACTGATACGATGTGGTATACTGTGGTCGACTTGCTGTCAGTGGACTGAACCAGGGCATGTGAAGCGTTTGGGGTAAACCATGGAAAGGCATGTGGGGCCTGGATGTGGATAGGGAGATGTGGTTTTGGTTCATTACACGTGACGGCTAGAGACTGAGCATGAACGAATGTGGCCTTTTTTGTCTGTTTTCCTGGTGCTACCTTGCAGAAGCAGGGGGTAGCAATGCTGTTTCCTGTCTGATGGGGTGGTGCCGGAAATGGATGAAGGCAAGGAAGTATGAATACGTACATGTGTATATATGTATGTCTGTGCATGTATATGTGTGTGTATGGTCATTTATGTATATATGAGTGGATTCTTCATCTGTTCCCTGGCACTACCTTACTGATGCAGGAAACAGCGATCAAGTATAATAATACTGATGATGATAATAATAATAATAATAATAATAATAATAATAATAATAATAATAATAATAATAATGATGATTACCATATATATCCCATATACCCTCCAACAGCAAGGACTTGAACCTGGGACCTTTTGCGTGATATTTGGGAATGTTAGCCCCTCGGCCCCTGATAGGGAAATGACAGTTTGATAACTGGTAATCAAATACTCTTCATCTTGCATGCATGAGCAATGGGGTTTGGACCAGTCAGGTTCCCTCAGACTCACATTACCAGTAGTTAGCATTTTGTAGAACTTTACTGTCAGATGTGGAGGTATATGAACATCGATATAATGCATATTAACTTGCACTTTCATAGAACACACAGTGTATGTTATCCAGTAATGCTTCCTCATCTTTTATCCAGTTCACCCATGTGCACTTACTTGTGTCCCTCTTTTTGAACCAGGTGGTCCCAATTGCAAGTCCTTTTTCAGCCCACAGCTGTACAAACTGTTAATTTCTATTCACCATACTGAATACCCCTTGCCCCCAATTATACTCTCAACTGCCTCATCATTCACTTTTGTATTTAAATAATTCATCTCTTACACCAAATGTCTTGCATCAGAATTGCTGGCACAACATTGTCTCTTAATGTTCTCAAAGCACACATCTCTTCATCTTTCTTCTTCTGGTCAGGTGCATGAGCACTGATAATCACTCATATCCCATAATCCACTTTCATTTTTACCCACATTTGGGAGCTCACTTGCTTACACTCTCACACATGCCCACAACTCCTGCACTTCAGCAAGAATGCAACCCCATCCTTAGTTCTTGTCTTACTAACCTGAGTTTACATTTAAGACCAAATCGTTCTTTCCCCTTACCCTTAAGCTCTCTTTCACTCAGAGCTAGAACATCTGGTTCCTTTCCTTAAACATACTACCTATCTCTCCTCTCTTTTCATTTTGGTTACATCCATACACATATGGATGTATGAATATTTTTTTTTCCATAATCTCCGTTTCTCAAGTTAGAGAGGTAGTGCCAGGAACAGATAAAGAAAGGCCACATGCACTCACATTCATTCTCAAGTTATCAAGTGTAGTGTACCAAAACTACAGCTCCTTATCCACTTCCAGGACCCTCAGAACTTTCCATGGTTTACTCCAAATGATTCACATGCACTGGTTCAGTCCATTGACAGCAAGTCATTGTCAGTATACCACATAGCTCCAATTCACTCTATCTAGTGCATGCTTTTCACCCTCCTTCATGCTCAGGTCCCGATCGCCCAAAATCTTTTTCACTCCATCCTTCCATCCCCAGTTTGGTTTCCCCGCTTCTTGTTCCCTCCATCTCTGACACATATATCTATGTCAACCTATCCTCATTCATTCTCTCCATATGTCCAAGCCATTTGAACACACCCTCTTCTGCTCTCTCAACCACACTCTTTTTATTACCACACATCTCTCTTTTTCCACTTTCATTAATTTCTTGATCATACCACCTCACACTGCATATTGTCCTCATACATTTCATTTCCAACACATCCATCTTCCTCCACATAACCCAGTCTATAGCCCATGCCTTGCATCCATATAATATTGTTGGGACTACTATTCCTTCGAGCATACTCATTTTTTGCCCTCCCAGATCACATTCTCTCTTCCAGTACATTCTTCAGTGCTTCTAGAACCTTCGCCCCCTACCCCACTCCACCCTATGACTCACTTCCACTTCCTGACGACCCGGGAGGTATATTGCTGGTACTATCCACTTGGGTATTGGGAGGGTTAGTGATGGTTGTGTAGTGAACCAGCACTTCATTGGTTGTCAAGTTGCACTCCTCTGGCTTAGGTAACTGTCTTTTCTTTTTGCCTCACCCACACATTTGGACTACTGGCATTCTGTCCAAACATACAGAACATTTTCCTTGTCACACAGAATACTTGACAACACTTTGCTCGCACAACTCATTCCTTGTAACTAGTTTTTCCTGGCAAAGTGGTTGGAGCAATAGATAGAAATAGTAGGTAGGAACATTAGACAGGGGCATTAGGTTGACACATTAGGTAGAAGTAGTAGGTAGGAACTTTAGGTGGGAGCATCTTGTAGGATCAGTTGGTTGGAACATTAGCCGGGAACATTTGGTGGACACATTAGGTACAAGTAGTCTGTAGGAATGTGAGGTAGAAGCCTCTGAAACGCTGCACTAAAGTTGCCCTCTGCTAAAGTGGCCCATTAAGGATGAGGCACTAAGGGCTAAGAAGTTGGACTGAAATTCACCTGTAATAGAGATTCTTTTGCTGAGGCCAACCCCTTAAAGGAGTTTCCAAAGGGAATGGGCATGAGGGATGTGCATAGATATTAGATTGCGCACTTGGGACAATGGTTTGCCCTGACCCAGAACAGAATGTCTGAATCTCCACAGAAGTCTTCATTTGCTCTTTTTGCCCCAGACAGACATAAATTGAACCTGTACTCTCCCATCACTTTGAATGGCCTATTGCCTTCACCTAACAAAACACCAACTGTTCCTCTCATTCGACATTACTTGACATTCATTTCCCAAACCTCAAATATCAGCACCAGAGCAACAAACAGAATGCTGTAAGAAATTAACTGGTACCAGATATGGTAGAGTGGGTGAAATGTAATACTTTGAGGTGGTTTGGGCTTGTGAAAAGAATGCAAGATGGAGTTGACTAGGAAAGTGTATGATAGTATGATTAAAGGGGTTGATGTAAGAGGAAGACCACCTGTGACGGGAAATAGAGTGGAAGAAAGTACTGGAGGGAGAAATAGAGTGGAAGAAAGTACTGGAGGGAGAAATGGGAGAAGGATGTGGGAAAGGTGTATGCATGGAAGGCATGTAAGGAGAGATGATGGAGACCCTTTTGCCATGCTACCCACTTGATGGAAGTTTCTGAATGGAATGGGTATCAAAGAGATAGATAGATAGACTCCTGTTGTGTCCTCTACAAATAGTTCATATGTTCCACCATGAACTATGCTTTACCTGTGTGGTCATCCACCCTGTCAGTTGCAAATGTAACAAAGCTGCAGAGCACAGAAAATGGAGTACTCAGAACAGTCACTAACTGCCTATCAATCATACATTCTCATCACCTACACAACAAAACAAAGTTCCTCGTGATATGATAGCTTTGCATTCAGTTCTTTGTCACACTGCTTGATATTTACCATCCAAACCATGCCTTAATTAACCATCAACCTCCAAGTAGATATATAAAGCTTACCCTTAGTTTATGCTTCAGCATGTGTATTCACAGATTTCCCAACAAACACAACACATGCAAAACCAAAAAAATGACATGACAAGTGCTCTTCCAACTCAGTCTTTATCCCCTTTAGACTTTATCATTGATTTTGTCATGCACTTAGACTGAGATTTTAGTAATATTTAGAATGGAGGAAAATATCTTTTCTAATAGAATTGAAAGAATTTTGTTAAAAAATAAGAAAAACATGTATAGATGTTTCACACTAGCTACATTATCCAAGTATGAGGAGTCAAAGGCACCTTTGGGTAAATGTAATTTTGCCACCATCTTACAAGCCAGATGACAAAGTAAGTTAAACAGATATCAGGTAGTGTCATGCAGTTGCCAAGTATTTTTTTTATAGTAAGTATATTACCAGGTATTTTTGAAAGAAAAAGAAGAATACTCTATGTTGCTTATGTTAATTATTACACTCAACCATTCTTGCACTGATGTGAATTATCACTAACATATACAGAGGTCCCTTGCCTACCACAGTTTTGAGAATAAGCGCTAGATTAATATAAACCATTTTCCAACCATGGTGTCAAGTTTTGAGTACCCTTGGTTTTCCAAATCACTACCAAAATTTTATCCTTGCACAAGGTGGGTGTCATGTGGCTGAGGGCTGCTAGTAACTCAGGCCAGCAGACCACCATTTTTAGGGAGAGGCAGTAGATGTATCATAATCAGGTGTTGTTAGGGGCGAGCACTGAGGTGGCCCTGTGTGTGGTGAAGCTGCTTTGTGGGAGTACTGTATTATGACATCAGTGCTACCATACCAGCATCATATATTACTTTACAGTTTTGTACATCAATTCTTTGTACTTTTATAGAATAAGCATGTTGTATTTGAAATATTACATGCGTGTTTTTTACCCTGAAGTGTTCATTATAGGACTTAAGGTGTGCATCTCAAGGGTCAGTTCCCTCAACCCCTAGTTTCCCTTAGGCCTTGTACCTTGCCAACCATGGTTTTGCCAACAATGGGATCTTCCAGGAACATAACCAAAGTGGTTGGCAAGGGACTTCTGTACTCCTTGCAATTGATTTGTTGCTAACATTTATTTTCATTCGTTCTTGTAATATATTTTCAGCAGGAAGATAAATTCACTTTGCATATGGGAATAATGATATTCATACATATCCCATTGAATTGTATAATTTCATAGTCCATAAGCTTATAATAAACTACACTAATTCTATTTGCATTCTTTTCAGCATTTTGTTAGATTTGTCAAGCACCAAGTTTCGAAATGGATAAAAAAGAAATCTTTAATGTCCTTATCATATCGAACAAGCAGTCACATAACATAGTTTTCCTTAAATTTTCATTTGAATAAGAGGGTCTGTGCCCCAATAACCAAATGCAAGTGGCATGAGCATGGGTAATGGAAGAAACAATCCATTTATGCCTTGAAGAGTCTCGCAAGCTCCACATCTTGTCACAATCAGTTTATGCTATTTGTTTTGGTCACAGGAAAAGTATGCTTTAGTTTGGAATTAAGAGAATGAAAATAGCTATTGGCACTACAGTTTTCCAAAATAGAACACACAGGTCTGATTCCTGATGCTGTGACATCTAAATCTAATAAATTAGGAGCATGATTTTCTTTTTGGAACCTGGTACCATTCCACATCAATCCATTCACCCATAAATGCGGGGCAAGGTGCTGTCTCCTCAACTTCACTACTGTTGTTAGACTCATTATTGAATTCCTATGGTAAGAGCCATTATCATTTTCATTTTATCAGTTTGTGGATTTTCTTTCTTCTTCATTGTGAATTTCAAATTCTCCGTCAAAGACATTATATTCCATTACAACCCTGTCTTTTGATAATTGAGATCTAATGTGTTTTGGCAAATTTCATGCCCACACTAGCTTTGTGTTAGTGGTGTAATTTCTGTGAAGTACCTGAATGCTTGGTGACACTTGCCAGCTATGCTTGGGAGCATTTAATCATGATGATGAGGATGTTTGGCAACTTTTCATGCCCTATACCCCATCTCTGCTATTACAAACACCAGTTTAGTATATCTTATGTCCTTGATAAAATTTCTATAGTCAAGACACAACATTTACTCTTATGATAAGAATAATTTAAGAACAGAGGACTGAACCTAAGAGGGAGAATCCTCACTTGGTCCCCTTCTCTTTTCCTTCTTTTGGAAAAGTAAAACTAGAGGTGAGGATTTCATTTCCAGCTTCCCTTTTAGTCGCCTTTTAAGACTGCAGGGAATACGTGGGAAGTATTCTTTCTCTCCATTCCCCAGGGATAATATTTTTTTTTCATACATATTCACCATTTCCCACATTAGAAAGGTAGCATTAAGGACAGAGGACTTACCCTTAGAGGGAGTATCCTTCCTTGGCCCCCTTCTCTGTTCCTTCTTTTGGAAAAAATGATATAGGAGGGGAGGATTTCCAGCCCCCCGTTCCCTCTTCTTTTAGTCACCTACGACACGCAGGGAATACGTGGGAAGTATTCTTTCTCCCCATCCCCAGGGATATATATATGTATTTATTTTATTTATTATACTTTGTTGCTGTCTCCCATGTTAGCAAGGTAGCACAAGGAAATAGACAAAAGAATGGCCCAACCCACCCACATACACATGTACATACATACATGTCCACACATGCACATATACATACCTATACAT
>JAUUDZ010455658.1:0-12426 GCA_032361705.1 Panulirus versicolor
TGAAGCAGTGTCTGCTTGGGGAGGCACTGCTGTTTACAGGACGGTGTGAAGGGATATTCAATTTTTGTTTATGGCAGTGTTTGAGGAGACGTATCATTGTTTAAAGGGTTGATTGCGAGGGAATTATGTTGTTTATAGTACTGGGAGGTTTTACCTCTGTATAACATATATTAAATTCGATTCAAAGTAGTGCTTGAGGAGACGTGCTGTTGTCTATAGATGTGTTTGCAAGAGGGTTTGTTGTTTATAGAAGTATGTGGGAGACTTTACTTGTTTATAGGAAATGTGTAAAAAGAGAGTATTACCGTTTACTGTAATGTGTCGGATTTTTCATGTTTACAGCAATCTATGGGAAAGTGATTTTAGATAGCAGTGTGAGTGGTCAGTGATGTCTATAGTAAGGGGAGGTGTTATGGTTGATTACAGCAACGTATTAGGGGTTATCATTGTTTATAGTATAGCAGTTTGTGACGTAATATGTTACTGTGTATATACCTGTGTGACGGAAGGTGTTACTGTTGATCGTGGCTTGTGACGGAGGATGTTACTGTACACAGTGGTGTGACGGGAAGTGTTTATAGTAGGGTGACAGGAGGAGTTATTGTTTATAGTATCGTGACGGGGGGGCTAATTGTTTACAATAGTGTGGCGAAGATATAGTTTTTCTATAGGTACGTGGGTAGGTGTTACTGTATGTAGCAATGTGTGGTGGAGGAAGGGACACTGTTTACAGCAATGTGGGAGTAGATATGTTATTATTTATAGCAGTTTGCGCTACTGCCCATAGCTGTATGCGAGGGAGTATACTATTCTTTATATGCGTATGTGAGGGGATAAGCTATTGTTTACAGGAGTAAGAGAGAGAGAGGGAGAGATGCTATTGTTTATATCAGTGTAAGGAGATACGCTATTGTCAATAGGAGTGTGTGAGAAGATATGCTATTAGTTACAGAAGTATTTGGTGAGATTTGCTTTCGTTTCTAGCAGTGTGTGTGTGTGTGTGAGGGGAGAATGGTATTGTTCATATCAGTAGTGTAAGAGGGGGAGGTAACATTGTTTATAATAGTACTTAGGGGAACAACAGCATGCTGTGTGTGAGGGGTGAATGTAATCACGTCCACAACTTGTGTGACGGGAATACTATTCATTGCAAAGAGACCAGAGGAGACATTTTATTATTTGTAGCATTGTATGTACATATGGAGAGAGTGGCTTTGACTCGAGCAAATCTCGATTAAAGGGAAAGGAAACACGGAAAGGAGATGTAAGCAAGAAAGGCGTGGATGTAAGGAGAGGAAAGATGGTAAAGGAGGAATAGGGATGGGAAGGTATGTAAGAGGATGGAGATAAGTGACAGCAAACAAGGAAGGGAACTAAGGGGCAGTAATTAAGGGTATGTTAGTGCTAGTAATTAAGGGCAGGTAAGGGACATTAACTAGGGGGAGGTAAGGGACAGTAGATAGGAGAAGTAGGAGATAAGGTTTAAAGAGAAGATGAAGGATAGTGAATAGGGAGAAGCAAACGAAAAGGAGATAATCTAAATAGTAATATAACCCCACGAACAGTTTTCTTTACCCTCCTGCCGCTCTGATATTAACCCACACTCACCCGCAGTGAAATGCTGGACTACCTTGGGGGTCTGACGTTCTTAGATGAGGGATTGTACTCCCCACCGTCCATTGCATCGATGCAGGAGGAGTCCGGTAGCACCTAGCTAGAGAATAGAAGAGCTACTGAGATATAACAAAGGAAAGACATGGTAGGGGAAACTAAATCTTAGGAAGACACTTGAACCATTCAGGACGGTTAGTTTCGTGAGGATAGCCATAGACATATAGAAAGTCTGACGAGATTTAGCAAAGTGATCCGGTGTTTTTCACGAGGCCAAGCTTGGTATAGTCAGTGAGGTCACACCTTTGCCTGGATGGTAAAGCTGGTGAGTTGCAGCTTATTGGGCTAATAAGCTCTGTCAGGTGTAAGTTATTAGTCAGCGTAGTCAGTATGGTGATACATCAGATACGTAAGCTTAGCACGATATTGCTTATTATAGAAGTAAGCTTAGCGAGACATGGTTCGTTAGGGTAGTAAGCTTGAAGAGCACTGCCATTTTCAAGGAGTAGGTTTTAAGAACTCTTGATTGTTTATGATGATAATCTTATGATAGGAAAGCCTATTAGCATAACAGACTCTGGTAACGACTGCTCATTGTGTGTGTGTGTGTGTGTGTGTGTGTGTCTATATGATTCACCTTTATATTATTTGTCTGTTACGAGGAGAGAATGTTTCTACACTTGTGTTGCCTCCTCGCTCATCCTCGTGTACACGTATACCATGTCTTGACATATGTATACATAGACTTATAGCTTACGTCAGCTACCGATTCTCCTACCAGTCCCAAAGGGAAGGCTAAACAGCTGGATTGCCTGTGAGCCTCCTGCCCTGTTCAGGATTCGAACCGAGGGGGCCTTGGTGAATCCCTAAATCACCAAAATGCACTACGGTAGATCGTACCTGTATATGTATGTATACCCAAAAATGTTCGCATACACAAGAATAAAAAGTAAATATATAGAGGAATCATTCGTCTGAAGGAGACAGGTATCAAAGCCTAAGCCTATGGTGTTAGAAAACGGAGTGGAGACACGGGGGAACTAAACTAGAGTGAGAAGGGAATGTGCAAACAAGGGAAAGGTTCTTTGAAATGATGTTATGTATACAGATAATAGCTCACTTTATACGAGAAAATATAAGAGAACGTCAGGAGGAATACAAATATAGTGCAGCAATACTTAGGAAATGAATATAGCAAGAAGAGAAACTAAACGTAGAAGATAAATCAGTTGCACAACAAGGTGGCCGAAGTGTTGCTCTTTCATCCCGAGAGAGAAAGAAGTTGGACTCGTGAGGGAGGGGAAAGGTAATGTGCCAACAGGAGTCATGAAGATGAGAACAGAGCAAAGCGGAGGTTTACAATTCCAAAAGGACTCCGAATCTATCCTGTATCAGATCAAATTTTCTTCGAATGTTACCCAGGAGGAGAAAAGCTACCCACAGTACTGGATTACTCTACTGAAACCTCAAGATGTACGAGTCAGATCAACATTTCATTCTTGGAGGGGCACAGGGCAATATGTAGGAAGAGGGAGAAGTATATATAAGCTTTGACCTTAGACACTGGGAAATTATTCGAAGTAGCAGGAAGAAGGCGAGAGAAGTATAGAGGGAACGCGAGCATACTAGACTGTTCCCATTTCATCACTTGGTGATAACTGTGGTGGTTTATACAAGAGAGAGGGAAGGGATGGAAGCGAAGCGATGGATTCCATATTCATCGCGCTAAGCTCTGGTATGACAGTGTTCAGTTACGGATAAACCTCTTGTACAGGACGTTCCTTGGCTATGATGGCGTGTCCTTTGGCCTAAAACATAAGGGTCAGGTCACCGACAAGACCATCACACCCAAGGGTCATAACGTCGTACTCAAGGTTAGTACCGTCGTGCTCAGGGTGTTCAGTCCGTCGTCCATATCATCTTTAAGACTTTGGATCAATGGTTACGAAAAAGACTTGAAGTGAAGACTCGCAGGGCACAAGTTGCTGAAAGAAGGAAAGTCTGAGTTTTGACACCGCACGAGTCGCTCGTGGTTGTCATGATTTGCCTCACACCAGAGAAACATTCATGGGCGTCTGACACATTTGACTGAATCGGTTATTAATAATTTCGATATGATTTGAAGTGTGTGTGTAATTTCCTTCCTCGTCAGTAGCACCACCCCCGCCTTCACTCAGACGTTAAGTGGACGACGATATGGTGAAGCGAAATGCAGCATCTACTGGTGGCGTGGCTGATTGTGGCCTGCTTAATCATCATCGATTTAGATTCACGCTCGTGAGCGAGAGCTGTATGTCAAGCACGGCGGCGGCCACCGATGGTCCGTCTGTCAATCGTAATGCGTGGCAAATGGCCTACATTGCCGTGTATGTGTGTGATGGGCGTTGCCATTACACTGGACATTACTGGCAACGTCTCCTTAGGCCCCCCAGGCCATTAAAGTGTTCCCGTAGATATCGACTGGCAATATCTCACCCTCAGGCTGGAGGCTACACATGGCCACCATGGTCGTCTTCTGCCACCATTACCTTAATAAAGAGAAAATGCATTACATCCCCAACAAGCTGTCTCACGGCACTCTGATCCGAGAATCGGATGTATTACCCAGTTTCGCAACAGCTTCCTCCGTGTCAGTGTTGCCGTCAAGCCACAACTACCGCCTCATCGACCCTTGTCACTCGTGAGTCACATGTGTTACACAGCGGCCATAACAGACGTCTCAGGGGCACTGTGTCGTCCCCCCCTTCCTGAGTCAGAAGGGTCGTACAGCCATCATAACAGACGTCTCGGTAGCACTACCTCCCCTGAATCAGGAGTATTACATCCTCACCAGTACAGCCGCCTCGCTGCCACTCTCCCACCTGAACCAAGAATATCATAAAGCCACCTAAAGCATCCGCTGCGCTGGAACCAAGAACGCTACATAACCACTGTAACAAAGACGTACGCTGGCACTATCTCCCCCACCAGTGCCAGAGACGCTACGATGCCATAACTCTCCCCAGCTTGTGTCTCGGGTGACGGGTGAGAACCTTTTAGGAATACACACGGCCTCGTAAAATGCCAGACGACCCTACTCCCTTCATACACGGTCTAATATGAGGGCTGGGTTGCGTGCCTGACCTGCCTGAAATTAACCTTCAGATTTACGGGATGAGGGAATTTAAGAAAAAAGATATGGCTACAGCACGCACGACATAGTGACCACGTAATGTAGAATTTTTTTTATGATTTGGTTACGATAGATAAGGAGATTTCATTTGTTCTCTTAAATGTCCGTAAGAGAAAGAGTGTGTCACGCCATATGATATGATCCACGAGATGACTGAGAGGTGGCTTAGTCTTACCACAGAGGACAACATCGTTCACGTCTCTTCATCCTTATCCACAACATGTAGTTAAATACACTGTCGAAATACCCCCCCACCATCCACACACCTACATTGTGTAAGACATCTTACCATTCACACACCGACACTGTTTAAGTAACCTCACCATTCACACGCCTACACTGTGTAAGACACCTTACCATTCACACACCTACACTGTCTGAATCACCTCACCATTCACACACCTTCATTACCCAAACAGCAGCTCTCTTTTACCTCCTCCCACACCAGATGCTGGAGCCAACCTCACTTCTTCTTACACGCCCACGCCACACTTATATCCCCACCCACACGCCCGTCAACCTCACGTCTCCGCCCACGCGCTTACACCAACCACGCGACCCACCCAACACGCCTGCGTCAACCTCATGCCACATATGTGCCTCATATGCAAAGATCATGTATTGAAAGATTACACACACACACATAAAACCCCGCTCATCTATTGTATTGAATGGCTCAGGTAATTTGCGGTTTTGATTATACCATCAAATACCTTGTCTATTTTCGAGCCGAAGTCCTTCACGGGTATCTGGATGTATCCCAAATATCACTTGGCTGAGAATATATGTCTCTCCATCAGACTACGTTAGTTGTATGATAGACAAACTCTCTTTTTACCTACACTAGCTAATAGGAATTAAAGTCATCGATAGATATATTAGAAAACGAGAGAATTAAGCGTTTTTTATTCATTGTTCAACTCTGTCGATAGAACTTGCACGAATAGATGTAAATTTGAGTAAAATATGTATGAGAAAACAAGGCTTAAATGTTACAAAAAAAAAAAAAAAAATTCCCCTCTGTCAGTCTGAATTGTCTTCAGGTTCACACTTTCTATAGAAATAAAAAGATTCCCTTGTCATATTTCTCTAAAACAAGAATTATGTTTCTAAAATCAGAAGCGATGAAAATAAAAGCCTTGCTCTGAATATGCTACATTCAGTGCTACTATTAAACGGAAAAGCGCCTTTGAAAAGCTCATGGGGGAAATTCCCTACCCATCAACAGGAGAACTCTCAAAGGTTTCGTACGTTTTTTTTTCAAGTTATTTTCCTCAACGCTGTTATGTAAATTACATCAGTGGTGTCGAGAGTCAACATTTCTTTCTGTATGATCTAGTCATAAACTTTATTTTGTAGAAGCAGAAACAGACTCTCGTAGAAAAAAAGATATTACGTAATGTACATAATGGTTACAACGCCTGCCACCCAAGCCTTGGTTAGCATTTTGATTAGTTGGTTATTGTAGACTCTAGACGCATTATGTATGCCAGGGTCATTAGGGCCGTCAACGTGGAAGTAATATGTCCACCAAACGCAAAATCTTACAACACCTCCTACAGGTGATGAGGATAATACTGTGCCAAAACTCTAATGTGGCTTCAACATTTTACCAAATCATTTCACTCGAAAATTATACCTTGATTGATCATATGATTTGATACGTTTGATATCTCGACCCTTTGCCCCAGTTACGAAAAGTTATATTGCATTTGTACGATCTTTTTTTAGAGGGATCATCAAGAAAGACAAAAAAAGAAAATTGGTTTTTGAATAATTCTGTGATCCAGATGAATCATGATGATTATTCGTGTCCCACTTATCTGTTTATGGAGCCCGTCTCAAGTATTACCCTCGAAGTTAGCAGTTGATACAGCTAACCAGACACGATTTCAATCTTTGTAACCAAGGAACTTAGAAAGTAGGTGCAAAAAATGTGACCATCAATCATAAACTCGAGATCCGTCTCACAAACCGGACATATCACTGTAAAACGAGGATGTGAGAGATTTTAACATTTTAAGAGAGATCTCGTAAATTGTTCAGGATAAAGAGTTGAGAAACCCTGTAAAACCTAAGTGAAAGATTTGATTCTACGTATATTTTCTATTCTCTCTGGTATCTTATGGCCAGAATCGCCGTTTGATAGTTGAATATCTTTGAAGTTGACATAGCATCACTGTCCTTCGCATGTGTCACACACCGAGCACAACAAAATCATGAAAATATCAGAAACTAAGTTCGCCTCACTGGTGTCCTAAGCACCATCCTATGTAGAAAACCTGACGACACACAGGTAAACCAAGATGGATGTTTGTCATAGCTTGATTTAAGGTTTTGGGCGGCTGGTCTACGGGTGACGGGTGAGTAGAGTGATTAAGCTGGCTAAGCTGGTTTTCTCAGGAGGAACTTACATACATGTGACCCACCTAATGCACCGAGGAACCCCTACAAAATCGATGACGTTACTCTTTTTCACCCAAGGTTTAGGAGAGAGGTAAGACTGGTGACGGTTATGGAAGGCGTCGTGGGGTCAGCTTAGCAGGAATGGGATGACCCTGTTACTTGTATGTTGTGTGTGATATTCTCCAAGAGCGAGGAACCTAACCGCTGCGCCGCCAATATCGTAGTGGGTACGTATGTTAGCCACTAGACTATGGAACCTACGATAGAGAAATGACTCTCCTCCTCTTACTCTACGTTGGAGGCTCCATTCACGAGCACAGGTCCACATCAAGGCCGGATCTTGATTGACATACATCAAACGCAAAGTAAAAAAGAAGAGAAAAATTTGTATCTTAAAGCCATCCATGTCATAGATGTTGTGAAAGACGTGAGAGAGTGGAGAGTTCCAAAGCCACACAGATCGGCCAGAGAGGAAGCTAGATATGAGGGAGAGGAGCGAAAAGTGGGGTGCTATGCGATGAGACTGTGAGATTCAAGGTGTCTGAGGATATGGGAGTTGAGGAGGGATTCAGACTTTGGAAACAGTAGATGTCAAGGCAACAGAACGATAGTTAGAGTGGATAGAACCGTCACCTTTCTTAGGGATGGAATGCACCAACATATAGTTCTGAGAAGAAGGAAAAGTTCTGGTTTTTTAACAGAAACTGAACAAACGAGCAGGCACGGATGCAAGTTCAGAAGCACACTCTTTCATTACACGGGAATGGATGCTTGTGTCCAGAGAGAAAAGCGCTTTCCGGACAGTTCGGAAGCGGCATAGGACTAGTAAGAGGAACATCAGGGGATGAAGGAATGGCAGAGTCATCCAAGGTAGAGTTAGATGAGAAGGGGGAATCAAAGAGAGTTGCTTTGTCTAAGGGAGTGACAGCTATAGTACCGTCAGAACGGAAAAGTGAAGGGAAGATAGAGCGACAGAAGCTGTTAGCGATGCCCTTAGCTAAAGATCAGAAAGACCTATCAATACACAATGAGGAGAGGTTATCGCACTTCCTTTGAATAAAGGAAAACTGTCTCGCGGATAACGAAGTTGTAATTACTACAAGCAACGATAGATGATGATGATGGTAGTCGGAGGAGAGAGAGTTTATCCAAACCCGATATGCCTGATCCCTTGCCTGATTGGCCTTGAATCAGAAACTGTTGAACCATGGATTTGAAAGAAGAGGTCGTCTTGCAGGAAGAGGGGACAAATGCTTCCATTCCCACAATAATGCACAAGTCGGTGAACACTAAGCTAGGAGTGTGTGTACTCTCATTGATTCGGAAATCCCACTCCGATAAACCGTCCAGAGAAGATCATCCCTTCGAAGTTTTTCAAGTGAATCCACAAGAGGCGAGGAGAAGGTTCGTGGGTCCGATGCCAATGAAAGCCTTCGCTAAGGTAGAAATATTCGACCTCCTTTAGAGAGGAAATACCTTTGAGAAGATGTCGCAGGGTACTTGTGTGAGGCACCTCAAAGGCGTACTCCCCACCCCGGCGCACCGTAGCTCCAGGCAGTGGTGGGGACGACGAGCCAGCCTCAACGGCGAGGTTACCCCTGGCCCGAGACGCACCGTCTCCAGGGGCGTGAAGACCATTTGAGGAGGAAAAGCAAGGTGGGACGTAAGGGGAAGTCTCCCACCAAAGTTGGTGGATAGTAGTTGCTGTTCATCGTCGAGAAGGGACGGAGGATGACGTGGTAGACAGAGTGAGCCAGCATGACCCCACATAACCCACCCAAAGTGATCGAAAAAAGAAAGATGGCCACATACCTCGCTGACCTGTTCACCGGAAGACGAGCCTGGGGAGGGGAAGGAGTGGGGGTGGGAATGGGACAAAGTGTGACTCGACCCATAAAAGTGGCAAGTTTCCACACCCCCTAAATTGTCTTTTGTTCTTCGAGGGCAAGTGACTTCAATGGCGGCCAATTTTGTCGAGTGGCAGCACGGAGCGAAGGAGGGTGGCCTAAATGTGTCGCCCTGACAACTTGGGCTTCAGGAAACAGTCGGAAGGAGACTGAGAGATCGCTAGCTGTTGCTTGGGTAATGTGATTGGTGTCATAGTCGGCTATTTTGAATGTGTTAAACTTACAAAAGTAGTATGAATCAGAGGCTGTCAGGCACCTAGCTATTGTCATATGGAGGGCGATGAGATACGTAAAAAGCTGAGGGAGATTCCAAGAAGAGGGAGACGGCTGCAATTACTGGACGTTCCGAGACGTCCTGCCACACCTCCTCCCGGGCATAGGATCTCGCTGAGGTCTCTCTATTGTCCCGGGGTTTCACATGATCGTCTCAGGCCTCTGAAAGGGGTTCCTTTGAGGTCACAGCGGAGTCTCTCGCATCGTCCAGTCCCTTAAATTCTTCCTGAATCTCTTCAAGGTTTTGTAGAGTCTCTTGAGAGTCTCTCTTAGTCTTCGTGTCCTTTCACAGTCTTAGCGTAAAGTCTCTCACAGTCTTGGAGGGTCTTCCACAATGTTATTTGTGGTCATCGTAAATGGAGTCTGCTGGCGTCTAAGGATAAGTTACCTAAAGGTTGTATTTTATCTAATGACTTGTGTCATTATGTCCTTGGAACAATTACGTGCTAATCAATTTCTTGATAATTAACGACAGGACTCCAGGAAATATTGTTAATGATAAAGATGATAAAGTAATGTTGCTCATATTTTTCATAAGTCTGAATGAGTTTTTTACATTTTCAGTGGAATCCAACACTCACAGTGCTCACATACGGGTCTTAATGAAGCCTTGTACAGTCTTCCTGAACGTCAGATGCAGTTATGATAAGGTTCATTTTACTATGAACAAGATCTCTAACACTCTTAGTGCTGTATCGCTGTTGAAATAGATTTCCTCATAGTCCTGTTAGTGTTTACAGTAGTTTGAACGAAGCCGGTCGCAATCTTGGTACGATTTCCCATAATTTCAGTGAAGTTTCGTCTGTCTTTATTGGGGTATCTCCGATTCATTGTAGAGTTACAGTGACCATCCGTAGGTTTTTCGAACTATCTCGTCATCCTCCACAGTTTTAGTGGACTCATGTTCACATAGAGTTCTAACTTGAGTCCAGTCAGTTTCTTGGTAAAGCCACTCGTTAATAAGGTTTGGGTCGTTTCCCACAGTGTGTGTAGTCGGGTCCATACGTGTAGGAATTACAAGGGGTTCAGGGGTCGAAGACCATATCATAACAGGGACATTAGGTTCCTGTCTTTTAACGTCGGTCAAGGAGGGCACTGGGAACCATTCAGCCCACCTCGACCTGTGGGGACATTCACAAGTACTGATTGTCGCAGAATACTTTCGTGGGATCATTCGAGCAGTGAATATATAGGTCTAGGTGGAATTGTAATGACAGGTGTTACGGTGACCACAAGTGCCATCTTTAGGTCGAATAACATACAAGACTTTGTAGGGGAATTCACACAAGCCCATATGTACAGGGCCGAGTGGAGCCACATTAGCCAGTGATTGGGTCATCTACCGAAGCTTCTTCGTAGAATGACAAAATATAGGTCTCGCTATCAACTCGCGCGCGCGCATATTCAAACACCTGGCAGTATAGATATGTTGAATACAAACCAGGTTAAGAGACGGGGCAACATGAGTGCAAAACTCTCTCCCCGCAACACACAAATTCTCACAAATGATAATTACACACACACACACACACACACACACACACACAGAGGCCAGGTCTGGTCGCATTTTATGGAAGATGTACATTCGTATCGGTTCTTCAGAGGATAATGAAGATCCTGACGAAAACAAAGTGACAGTGCACTTAAGGTGGTGGAGAGTGAGAAATGCTCGTGGCGACTGGGGAAGGAGGAGAGTGGGCAAGAGAGAACATTACAGGGGAATGATGTGGACAAACAAGGAGTTTCATGATCAGTATGATGTTACAGAGAGACCCAGGAACGGACGGAAGGCGGTGTGCTCGTTAAGGAAGCAGGTGGGAGAACGGGAAAACAAAATGGAATATAGAGATTGAGAACAACCCAGATAATCGAGACCATATATAGAAATACTATGAGCCCTTGGAGCGGGTGTAGAGGACTGAAGGGTGTCCAGGAGAGTGAGAAGGATGAGATAAGGGGTTGAGAGAGAGAGGGAGGGAGGGAGGGAAGAAGATGGGACAGAGTAGTCAATCAGAAACCTATGTAGTGTGTGAAAATTGATTGAGAGAACTGTACCATCATGATAACGACGATGAACACAAAGATAGTATGGTATTCAAACCACGTATTCAAACCGCTCGTCTACTTCAGTTTGTTATACCACCTGCTGTTGTCATATCAATAAGATTTTGCGAGACGTATTTTGCAAGTTTCGTCGTTGCGTGAGGCCTAGTAGATGTGACCCAGGGCACGTCCGCTGGGTGGCGTCTTACAGATCCCTGAGAGAAGGAGCGATGGGCAGCAGCATGCTTGATGGTTCAGGAGAAATATTTCCAATTATCTACAAAGGTCCTCCACGGTAAGCGTTTCAGTCCAAGGGATACAGAGCCAGCCCCCTATCGAAAAAAGCCCACTGAAGCGTCGGCTGTCAGCCGGATATGCTTTGCAACTCAGCCTCAGGTGTTGGGTCCTCTTAGAGTCAGGAGATCCAGACAATTAATATATGGTAGCCTCAACCCATGGGTAGCGTAGGACCTGACCACCATATTGGTTAAAGATATAAAGATTTTACGAGTTCCTACCGAACGTGAATAAATTTTGGAACTTTATAGCTGAATGTAGTTCTTCCAGATGACTCGTATGGATTGTCAGTTCATGAAAATTCTTTCTTAGCTTAAGGGCACCACACACTGAAGAGTATTTGGGAAGTCTATCCCGTGGTGGTCGCAGGAAGGTGTGGCACAGGACGAAATGAACACTGGCAGCAACTTAGCGATGATGATGATGGGTGTCCATAAATACTATATACACCCATATAACCTCAGGACCTTCAAGAATTCCACCAACGAAGTGTGACAGACGCAGCTCCTTATGACCAGAAACAACACTGCCCACCCACCATACTTAGTGATACATAAGTTATGAAATAGTCCATAACCCACCATGTAGCATGTCTAGGTAAACACCTGTGCAGGGCCTCTGTGATGGCAACAACACCAGCCGTAAGCTGGGCATGTCAGTGGCGTCAGGGAGCGACGTGACATTTAACAGGAATAGATCTGGTCGGCTGAGCCACTG
>JAUUDZ010455669.1:0-12425 GCA_032361705.1 Panulirus versicolor
AACTTTCTTCTTTCACACACTTTACCAAACTCAGTCACCAGCTTCTGCAGTTTCTCACATGAATCAGCCACCAGCACCGTATCATCAGCGAACAACAACTGACTCACTTCCCAAGCTCTCACATCCACAACAGACTGCATACTTGCCCCTCTTTTCAAAACTCTTGTATCCAACTCGCTAACAATCCCATCCATAAACAACTTAAACATCCATGGAAACATCACGCACCCCAGCACCAAACCAACATTCACTGAGAACCAATCACTTTCCTCTCTTCCTACTCGTACACATGCCTTACATCCTTGATAAAACCTTTTCACTGCTTTTAACAACTTGCCTCCCACAACATATATTGTTAATACCTTCCAGAGACCATCTGTATCAACTCTATCATATGCCTCCTCCAGATCCATAAATGCTACAAACAAATCTATCTGTTTTTCTAAGTATTTCTCACATATATTCTTCAAAGCAAACACCTGATCCATACATTCTCTACCACTTCTGAAACCACACTGCTCCTCCTCAATCTGATGCTCTGTACATACCTTCACCCTTTTAATCAATACCCTCTCATATAATTACCCAGGAATACTCAACAAACCTAGCTCTCTGTAATTTGAGCACTCACTCTTATCCCCTTTCCCATTATACGATGGCATTATGCAAGCATTCCGCCAATCCTCAGGCACCTCACTATGAGTCATACATAAATTGATTAACCTTACCAACCAGTCAACAATACAGTCACATCCCTTTTTTAACAAATTCCACTGCAATACCATCCAATCCCGCTGCCTTACAGGCTTTTATCTTCCGCAAAGTTTTTCTTATCTCCTCTCTGTTTTCCAAATCATTCTCCTTAACCCTCTCACTTTGCACACCACCTCGACCAAAACACCCTATATCTGCCACTTTATCATCAAACACATTCAACAAACCTTCAAAATACTCACTCCATCTCCTCACATCACCACTACTTGGCATCACCTCCCCATTAGCCCCCTTCACTGAAGTTCCCATTAATTCCCTTGTCTTAAGTACATTATTTACCTCCTTCCAAAACATCTCTTTATTCACTCTTAAATTTAATGATACCCTCTCACCCCAACTCTCATTTGCCCTCTTTTTCAACTCTTTCACCTTTCTCTTGACCTCCTGCCTTTTTCTCTTATACATCTCCCAGTCATTTGCATTATTTCCCTTCGTCCAAATGCCTCTTTCTTCTCTTTCACGAATAATCCTCCTTCTTCATCCCACCACTCACTACCCTTTCTAATCTGCCCACCTCCCATCATTCACTGGTATTCAATATTCCAACACACTAGTATTGTCCAATATTCTGCCCACTGATTTTGTCCTCTGTTCCATCCACTTGTCTTATCCCATATTCCACCCGCAGTTCTCTCCTGCATTCCACCCACTTTTCATGATTTCTGTTCCATCCATTTTCCCCCCTTGCTTCAGTTCCACACACCAATCCTGTCTTCATTTGTTTATCAATCTTGTAGTCATCTTTCCCATTCACTGGTCCTGTCGCCATTTGTTTCATTCACTGGTCCTCCCCTTTTGTGTCCTCTTTGACAATGTGTGCATCCCTCGTCAAGGGATAGGATTGCTTTCACTATTGTGCACAAGCACCTTTTTGCTATTGTCATTTGTGCGTTCCCAAAGGCAGTGGTGCTGGAGTCAGGTGGCACCTGTGCTTGGTTATATCACAGCTCTTGCCTCCTCCTATTGTTGTGGAGATGATTGTCCACATCCATGTTCTCTTGTTGCTTGCTGCTGTCATTCAGAACACTCACTCCAGACTCTAAGAGTGTATCGAAGTGTAGCAAAGGGTGGGATAGTGTATTACATAGTTTATAATTTATTTCTGTTTTGCAAAATTCCACGCAGGCATACTTTACCAATGCATGGCTTTTATTCCACTCTTTATCCTGCTGGCTGTATTTGCTGGAGGGTGGGAAGAAAACTTTCTCGCTAGTCTATCCTTCCTATATCCACTTAGTTTAGGAATCGATGAAGTTCATAGCAGATAAGGTGAACCAAGGGGCGCCCCTCTATTGTCTGTCTGCCTCATGTACTCTCTCACTAATCAAGCGCGGGGGCTCCCATCATGGCCAGGCCTGGATGGAAAGCTGATAAATGCTAAAAGAATGATATTTTAAGAATATATACATGTATTTGTAAATCCATATAAAAACGACTTTAAAGCATAGACAATCATCGATTAGTAGTTAATGGGGAACTGTGTGGCTAAGCTGCCACCATTGAATTGTTAATAAGTCTGTAATAAACGGTAACGTTCAGGATAAAAAAAAAAGTGTCCTTGACAAGTATGTGTGTAGAGATTAATGTATAAAGACACGCATGACATGTCTGTCCGTCCATACGTCCTCGGGATAGAGATACTGTTAGAGGTTGCCAAATGCACGATGACATCCCCCTCCCCCCCATATATCTGTTAGTAATTCATTCACATCACTGGGAGAATAGAAATTGCTGGGGTGAAATGTTTTAGGGAAAATATTTTCATCTTAAAGCATGAAGGCTCTACCATCAGTGCAGGGGGTATACTATGAGAGGGGAAAATGGCTGGAAGAGTTTTAAAATCACTGGACAGTGGTATCTGTTGTTCACTGTGTGGTGGCCAGGGCAGGGAGGTCGCGGTTTGCGAGGGAGGAATGGCATGGTGGGTTTGAGGAATTACGACGAGTTTCTTCTTCCAAAGGGCAAGACTAGCCCGTAGTGCTTATTGCAGGAAAATATAGAATTATGAAGAACGAGTTAGAATTGTTTAAAAAAAAGTTTTAACATTCATTATATGTTTGTGGATTAAATTCAGAAGCCCGCAAGGCGGAGAAAAGACAGAGCTACTTGGGCCAAAGGAGTGAGTTTGACAGCCACTGAAGTTCTGTCACTGACTCTCTGGGAGGGAATGGTGGTGATGAGGGAGGATGTGGTAGCCATTCACAGGAGAGAGCAGATGAAGGCCCGAATCTGTTAGTTCACATGGAGGTATACTACTGGAAATGGAGCGGTAAATTAATCTTAGGAAAGAATACAAGCAAAGACATTGTGATGGCTGTAGATAAAGGGAAGATTGCAATTAAAACTGTATAGCTGAGAGACAGAACATGAAGGAGAAAGTCAGTTTTGCCCAAAGGTGAACTCGGAACCATCCGTTGTAGGGAAATGAAAATGGAAGACAAGAATTAGATGTATAGCTGGATGAAGATCCGTATTTTAACAGGCTATACAGAGCAAGGTAGGGTATGTAATTACAAGAGAATGTGATTCATTTGCTAGGGGAACGGTAATGATCATCGCCTTCATATAAAGTCGGTGGGGGATCACCCTTCACCAGATAGTTCAACAAATGGCGAGGTAGTAGAAAGAGGATTGCACGGCAGACAGTAGATGCGAGGTGTGGAAGTCACTTAGGTGACCAGTGGATCCACACAATCGTAGCTAAAGTTTGAAAATAAGAATATAGGAAGTTTGCTTATGGCAACAGATACATTGTTTGGAAAATAGATTATCAGAGACTAGCTAACGTGGGCTGGGATAAAGTGGAACGGTTATAAGATGAAGCTAGAGAGGGTGCGTCTCCAGAGGAAAATCAGGATATAGTAGACACCTATGATTCTGTGGGAATAAGAAAACTACTAGAGATGTACAGAGACAAAGCAAGAAGGATCGGGATCCGCTGTCCCCATAGTACTATGACCTGAAAGACATCAAAAGCAGTGAATATAGCAATCAATATTTGGGCAGTCACCAGTTTATTCTACTGTCAGGGATCAAACACGCGTAGATAATCGAGTTTGAACTTGTACGCCTAGGTGAACAAGCCTCCTGGAAGAAGGGACAAGCTGTGTTAACTTGCACATCACCAATCAAAAATTTTTAGCATAAACACTTATCAGGACGCTAGTTTTGAAAACCAGGCAATAAATGCACCTTTCTGTTTCTCATTACAAAACATCCCCTGCAAGAAAATAACTTTCCAGAATCCTTAAGCATATGCTGATGAGAGCAGTCAACTTAATGATATACTTAATGATGATACTGGAGAAAAACGCTTCCTGCTCCAATCATCACAACCAAAATCAGCTATCGAGAACACATGTCACATCAGGAGCCACCCAATCATCACCAAGCATTCCACAGTTGCCTCAAATTGCTGGTGCTTTACAGCCATTGTTGACCAGAAAGTACAACCAGACTCGCCAGCCAGGACTAGTACCAACCAGCGGCTTGGAGAATGACCCCCCCCATGCAACATCTGTCTGTCCTGGCCATTTAAGGAAACCGGGGCAATGATGCCCCAAGACGGTCCAAACTTACGTGTTCCTCTACACCATGATGAAAACGACCAAACCAATTCCAGAACCTCTCACCTCAAAGGAAATCCTTGTGGCTTCCCTCAGCTACTTATGCAAAACTGTTATGCTGTCATGTATTATGGACTTTTTTCTCTCGCGCATCTCTAATAGCCGAGATGTTTTTCATAAGAGTATATAAAAAAACTGAGAAATCGATGATAGAATGAAGAATCCTTTGACTGTTTGCATCATTTGGTTATCGTACTCTCCAGAAGGGAAAGTCAGCGTGAAGGAAACCAGGTCGGAAGATTGTGCGGGAGGCGGTTGAGGGAGGAGGTAATTGGGCGCCCGATGATGGCCGTGTGTGGCGGCCGCTGTGCGCAGCGTGGAGGTCCACGTGACTGGGTTTGAACCATAATGGAATTTATGAAGCCTTTGGCTGCTTTATCTTATACTTCATCTACGAAATGCGAGAAACACTTAAAACATATGAGACTGGCATCTCTAAACAGGAATGAAATTAACCACAAAAGATGGGTGGTAGCATCTTAAACCGCATGTTAAGCAACGTGATGCCAGATATTATTGAGGATAAAAGTTTCCATACGCCTCTAGATAGCAATTTTTATTTTTTTTCCTGTTATTGTAATAATTCTTTTCACCAACTCTTTTGATGATTAGGGACAGTATTAGTCTGTCATATATGTTTTTTGTCAAAAAATACCTTGAAAGGCAACAGCTCAGAGTGTACAAGTTCGTAAAACTAAATATTCCTCATCCAATATGCTATTGTTTTTATGTCGTAGATGGCTATTGACATGTTTTTGTCATTATCTGCTGGCAGTGCGAGGAAGCAGAAATAGGGAAGGAATTGTTTTATTTAGGAAAAAGGGACGCATTTATCTAATGTACCCTTTAGTAATCTTAGATTTTTGATTTTGATTAGTGACATCTTGATTTTTACTCGTACATCACTTATTTTTTCGAAATTATTAGTGCTCTTAGCGTATTTTCTCGTTAAATTCATGCCTCTTCTATGAGGTGACGTGATTGGATGCAGTGCCAAATGGTGTAGAACTTAGAACAAGCTATAGATTCAGAATTTCGGGTTCGTGTATGCAATAGCGAAGACTTGGCGTATACAATTACCAATCTTTTTGAAGGGCAGCCGTATTAACTGGGGTACTTTTTATCCGGGGATATATTGATTCATCCATTATGGTCGTGGCGAAAGCAGAAAACGGGGACCCGCGCCCCAACACCCAACGTCCTGCTGGCTCGTGGCCAAAGGTAAATGAGGATTTTACGTAATGGCTGTTCTTGTTTTACTGGATGTTCGAAAGCATAAGTATATTCAGAATGTACTATTGTATTTTAGCCTTCTGTGCTTGTCCGTAGTAAAGGATGTTTGCTGATGACCACGAGGAAAAATGAAACCCTTGGGACTTGCCGTGTTTCGTTTTTCCTCGAAAAGGAGTATATGAATATGCATAAATGGAGATTAGGCTAGTATACTTATTATATATCCTTTATCTCTATATGTCTGAGTGCTGCTGAATGTTTCATTGTTGCATAAGTGGGGTATGGTACACGAGTAACTGATAATTGCATAACTGGCTTATATAATAGGGTACACAGTTGTTAGTGCAGTATGATTGAAGAGTTCCTGTCATGTATAAAGAAATGCCTGTAAAGGGCAATTTAAGGTTATCGTTTTGTACTAGCTCTCTGTAGCTACTTACAGTACAAAACGCTTGAAAAAAAGATGTGCTGTTTACTCTTTTTCCCCTCTTCCACTGGCCAACATAGTAGTATGTACTAACTTTAAGATCTTTTGTGGGACTACTAACCCACACACAACCATATACAAGCCCTCACAGTGCTATGCACTAGGTGTTATGTACCAGTGCAAGTGGGTGGCCCCTAGATGCTATATGATGGTCCACACAGTACTATATACTAGCCCAAGATGTCATGAAGTAGTCCACAAAGTACTGTGTACTACCCCTGTGATGCTTTGTGTTGTGTACGAGCCTCAAAGTACAATGAATTAGTGTCTGACTAGGCTAGATACTGATGGCAAGGTTTTATCTTCTGGTCCAAGTCGGAGTGTGCTCACCACTATAGTCCTGTGTGCAAGCCGTGGTGCAATGCCCTCTTCCTCCTATTTCACCGCCCTAGACCATTGATTTCACGTGGGAATGGTACAGGACAAGTCTTTGGTGTATAATCGTTCGAGTAAATGTATGTTTATCAGTTCATTTCAAATCGCCCAAGTCCTTTTTGTAAGAAAGTTCTGGTATTACCCGGGACGCGCGATGTAACATGTATATATATATATATATATATATATATATATATATATATATATATATATATATATGTATATGTATATATATATATAAACAAGGCATTCAACACTCCCACGACCCATTCTCACACAGAAGATACTTGATACCTCCCACCACAACAATGACAAAAAATGGTTGGCCAACTTCATACCTGGCCGCCAAACCAGTCGTATAACAAAGGCACCTTTAGAATTCTCAAGCTGTACAGGAGCAGTTCTTTCACCAATCCTTTTCAATATCTTCCTTCACGACCTTCAATCAGCTTCAACAGAATACAGTCTGAAGATCCTTTATTTCGCAGATCACCATACAGTCATGCCATACCATCGCACCCCGACACAGCCCATGCAACAGCAAACATGCAATAATGCAACATACATATAGTGAACCCCTGACAGACATAAATCCAACCGGTCTCACAGAACGGGCATTGTCTTCCTCTCAGCATAAACAAACTAAACGCCATCACACCACATTGGGACTAGGTTTTCACTTAAGAATTCATCCGCCACACCATAAACTAAGCTGCCTGGTCACCCAACCAATCAAAATAAGATATAATGAAGCTGCAAACCACTAAAAGATAGACAGAACTGCAAAGAACACTGGATATATATATATATATATATATATATATATATATATATATATACATACATAGAGGGAGAGTGAGAGAGAGATCGTGGGAGGTAGCTATATGGATGTATATACATACTGGTGTACATAGGTGACGAAGACCACAATGAAAAAAAAAAAAACGGTCAAGAAAGACGGCAAGCCGCTTACGTTAATAGGTAATATATAAGCGCTAGAAATACCAGGTTTATTGACATGTGATGTTTTGCCTCCTGTGTCTCAACAAGACTGCAGTTCTTCGCTCTCGTGTTTTACCAACATCTACAATGCTGTCTTTAAGAGACTGGTCTGTTATCACCTAATGGTGTCTCACCCTAGTGTAACCTAACCCGGTTCGTCACCTGCATTCAGCAGCATCTGTCACCTGAACCCACGGTGTACCCTGCAACACGTGTCACCTGCATCACAGATCAGTACCACAGCGTACCATCTGCAGCAGATTGTCACTTGCATCACCATCACCTGCACCACAATGCATCAGATATACCAGTAAGCTTCACCAAGCGGAGCCCGGCACATCCTTTGCGGGGCAACACAATACAGACACTTTCCCCTCATCCTGTGAGTAAGAAGTCTAGCCAAAAAAAGTACTTTCCTTCATCCTGTGCGTGAGGAGCCTAGACAACAATGGTGGTATTCCTCCTGTGGTTGAGGGACCTAGACTGCAAAGGTGCTTTCTGTCATACGCTGTGTGTATAGGGGCTTACATGTATACATTAAAGGAGCTTTTCCTCATCCTGTAAGTAAGGAGCCTAGACAGCAAAGGTGCTTTCCCTCTTCTTATGAGCAAAAAGCCGAGACAGTAAAGGTGCTTTCCCTCGTTCTGTGAATGAGAAGCCTAGAAAAAGTGTTCCTTTTCCTTATCCTGTGATTGAGGGAATCCTTGCAAGTAAGGTTGCTCATCATCACCTGAGTGTGAAGCCTAGACAATGCATATACTTCCCTTCAAACTATGAGCATGGAGACTAGACAATAAATGAAATTTCCATTATCCTGCGAGGGAGTAGCCGGAGACAGCACCTCCGGACATACCCAAACGGCTAGGCTTTAGTAGGGTATTTACCCGTCGTGGTGCTCACTTGGGAGGCGCTCTGACAAATCTTGTACAAATGCTAGCTCAGTTATGTTTTCACTTTACAGGGAGAATTACGAAGACATTCATTCCTATAGTGATGTAGAAATTCTTCTCAACATGTTATCGGATTTCTCATTAGAGGATAGTTATACAGTATTGAAGCTTTACCAATATTTTTTTTATCTATTTTTCTAACATCCTAACCTAGCTAAACCCTAAATCGGATAACCTAACCTTTCCTAAACGTAAACTAACTAACCTGGGCGCTGAAAGTTTCGTTTAGATTAATCCTTGAAATGTTTTAGTAACCTAGATTAAATCTAACTCAAAATATCCCAACCTACCTTTACTCTGGCCAGAATGACACAGCGAAGCTAGTTGAAACGAAATATTTGCAATTGAATTGATATCTTAATGTTGAACTAATTATTTCCTCTAAATGGCTGACAGTCCACCAGGAAATAGCCCAGCAAGTAATATTTTTTACCAATCAGTATTTTTATTGGTCTACTATTTATGCATTGTGCAACATTCCGAGAAAGGTTAGGGATATGCAGGTGCAGTGTACCATATCTCCCATTTAGTTTTATAGATTTGTCTGTCTTTGGGTGAGATAGATTCTTCATTGTTACTGGTGCTGTCGACGGGTCACATGCGATAAACTAACCCCCGCCTCCACCCACTCCTTGTCGTTTCATTGTGTACTCCTGACAGGTCGTATCACCCCAGCCCAAACACCTGTTCAGTCCAGCTTGTCTTCTCCGCTAGACACCCCCCCCCCCCCCCCCTTCTCACACGTTCAATATCTATTGCTGTATTTTACTTAAAAGGACAGAATTTTTGGGATCTTGCATCTTGTGGAACGTAAGTAGACTCTCATTTGCGTAGGTTGTTCGGATCGAATTGGATGATTCTCGTCACTCTGGCTCGTGATGAGTGATGTTCATATGGCATCTGCAGATTCTGGACTTTTATGTCACTTATAGTAGGTTGTCGTAGAAGTTTGAATGAGAACATGGTGAACTAAGTTCATGGCGGTGTGTGACCTAATACATGTATGTTACGAGGAGAGTTTCGCTCTCTTGTTGCCCCGCCTGTTAAGCTTACATATATTTTCCATGTCTACTCTTTTGTACACACACACACGCACGCACACACACACCAGCCTAAGCCACCTGGATATCCATTTACTGACCAGCGCCGAGGAGAGGATGCACAGATGGGATTAGCTGTGTAATTACTATTTGTGTATTACGGGGAGAGGGTTTCATGCGTGCTACCTCATTGTATGTTAATATCACGTCTTTAACTCTTAAATGTATACATAAATATATCCCAGTCTAAGCCAGGCAACCATTTATCAGCCTGCCAAATCATAGCCAGCAACAATAACCACTACACTGCAGGAGCCCATATATATATATATGTGTGTGTGTGTGTGTGTGATTTTTATTTGTGTTACTGGTAGGGCTTTGTACTCGTGTTACCCCGCCTCTGCCTCCGTATTTACTCTTATGTATGTATACAGACATACTTAGGCTAGTGTGTGGAGGTGGTTTAGACAGGAGTGCAGGTAAATCTGCGACCTGTCCATCGTGTGAATTGATGAACTGCTTACGATTCCTTCATGGCCGTGAGACTAGGATACTGGGGCAAAATCCGGGCTTTTGAGGACCAGGAAGAGGGAGAGATGAAATTTAGAAATGTTTATAGAGTAATTTTGATCGGATAAAAGGAAATGTGATAAAACGTAATTTTTATAGATTATCATTCGATGCCGTCTTTCCTTTCACATGGGCCCCTTTCACCCAAGACAGCCTTGAGGCAGGGGGATTAGTCATCCCTTCCTCAGGATCGGCGTTCAGTGTCCGTTATGTCTTTCTTGCGTACGTTTGTATTTAGCGATTACATTTTCGCGAAGATCTGTTCCCTGCCTCGGGTCCTGACTTAGCTCGGCCCCTGCGGTCAGTGGGTGTAAGTGTGTGTGTGTGTGGGGGGGGGGGGGTTAGGTAGTAGAGGGAGGAGCTTCAGCTGTAAATGATGGGCCGGATAATGGTGGAACACAGCCGGTTGGTACACATGAGGCTGGAGCGTTCCCTGTCTTTCCTGCCCTGCCTCCCTCCCTCCCTCCCTCCTTACTGTTCGTGTCAACTGTCATCGCAGCAGAAACCTTAGGCCTATCTCTCTCCCATAGTCTCATGTAGACTACTGTTGCTTACGCAAGTTCCCGAAATAGATGTGGGACAAAACAAAGAAAGGGGAGTTTGAACCGATGATAAAAAGGTATGGTTGGTGTGTTTGGTCACGTCAAGCGCTGTGGTGTTCTGATCGGCATATAGTTTTTTAAGGTGCGCTCTCGCCAACTTTTGGTTATGCTGTATTGTTTTTGTTTTTTTTATCACCTACACCTCACTGTTGCAGTAACTAGACGTAACTAACCCTATCATTTCGCAGCCCGCGTTGCCATGTAGGGAGTTCAAATTTCTAGACCAGTGGATCACGATAAAGTATTTAATGCCCAAGAACTAAAAGATTTGTAGAATTCAGCACAGGTCATCTTATCAAACTGACGAAAAGAGAAAGATAACTAGTCTTTTCAAAGCATTACACGTATGTGAAGTTGACATTGCTCTTTCACTGCTGTCAGTACATTTCTGAGTATTTCATTATGCAGATGTTAAAACACGAGCCAGAAAATTTAAAGTGTTCTAAACGCAAAGAAATAATGAACCTCGTATTATATTCTAAACACGAACAGCATTAAGCATTTCTGTTGCCCGTGTGAGGATGCAGTATCTCATTATAATGGCGTGAAAAACTGAATTTGTTAAAGTATATAATGACAGTCATAAGGTGACAAATTTCCTGATTTTGATGCAAGTTAGATGCTAATTACTCAGAGATCGGCTATTGTGTACGTAAATCTGGTTCAAGGATGTCTCGGCGACCAAAGTACTTGGAATTTGGTGCTAATCAGAGTACATAATTGTTTTAAATATGGCGCTGTATATGACCCTGTGTTATATATGGCATTTAATATTGCTTTACTTTAAACGTAACGCTGAATATGGCCCTCCTTTAAATGTAGTGGGAGATGCAACCTTATATGTGGCACTGAATATAGCAGTACTTTTAATGTGGCGCTGAATCATTGCATCTGTACGTTACATGTATCGCTGAATAAAGCAGTACTTTAGAGTCAGATGTGAATTAGATACGGCGCTGAATATAGCATTGCCTTAGATGTAGTCTTTGATATTGTTTTATTTCATAGATGGCGGTGAGAAAATGTATAAATACGATGAATGTGGCGCTGAATAGCGCTCCTTTATACACTTCACATGTGACTCGCATGCAGATGTACTTTAAATGAGGCTCTGAATATATCCATGTTTTAAATTCTCACCTGCGTACTTATCCTGGCATCCATGTTTGGATCTGGATGGATAGGCCATGGTGACCTTTCCTCATTCTGGTGAAGTGCTCGATATTGTCTTTCGTGTTGTCTCCGTTTTTACCGTTTTATGTCTTTTTCAAAAAAAAAAAACTGTCCTCAATGAGGATTGCGATCTTGGTTTGTACAGTGAATGCACAGACTGCAGGAGTTATTTATTTGTGTTTCGGTAATCTAGGCGCGACTTTGGTCTTAAGAGTTCTTGCCTTACGTCAGCAATAGCGTGAGCGCGAACATCCCGCCAGAACACAGGGGGTGTGTGTGTCTTGGGCGGACGGGATGCCGGCCGGTTGTCAGGTCCCACACACCTGGAGAATTGGGGTGAGGTCGGGTGAAAGTCACCCTCGGCAGTATGACCCATCCTAGCCACGGACTTGGAGGGAGAGGTCGTAGAGATCGCTGGCGGGTCGATGTTGACATCTCATGGAACTCCTCGCTATCTTGGGAGGAGGGGAATCAATACAGCACAAAAATATACCATGATGTCCACAATGACACTTTGAGTGCACCGCCATTCTGCTAATGTTACAGTCGTTTCCCAAATGGTAATCTGGAAATGAAACTGTAGTGCACTTTAT
>JAUUDZ010455680.1:0-12425 GCA_032361705.1 Panulirus versicolor
CTGCGGGTTTTTCGCCATGCTAACCAGCAGGTTTCTCACCACGCTAACCTGCAGGTTTCTCACCACGCTAACCTGCGGGTTTCTCACCATGCTAACCAGCGGATTTCTCACCATGCTAACCAGCGGGTTTCTCACCATGCTAACCAGCGGGTTTCTCACCACGCTCACCAGCGGGTTTCTCACCACGCTAACCTGCGGGTTTCTCACCATGCTAACCTGCGGGTTTCTCACCATGCTCACCAGTGGGTTTCTCACCACACTCACCATTGGGTTTCCCACCTCGCTAACCATCGGGTTTCTCACCGCACTCACCAGCGGGTTTCTCACCGCGCTCATCAGCGGGTTTCTCACCGCGCTCACCAGCGGTTATTTCACCACACTCACCAGCAGGTTTCTCACCACACTCACCAGCAGGTTTCTCACCACAGTCACCAGCGGGTTTCTCACCACGCTCACCAGCGGGTTTCTCGCCACATAACCTTCGGGTTTCTCACCACATAACCTTCGGGTTTCTCACCATGCTAAGCTGCAGGTTTCTCTGTGCTAACCTGCGGTTTCTCTCTTCGCTAACCTGCAGGTTCCTCACCATGCTAACCAGCGGGTTTCTCACCACGCTCACCGGCGGGTTTCTCACCACGCTCACCGGCGGGTTTCTCACCATGCTAACCTGCGGGTTTCTCACCATGCTAACCTGCGGGTTTCTCACCATGCTAACCTGCGGGTTTCTCACCACGCTAACCTGCGGGTTTCTCACCACGCTCACCAGTGGGTTTCTCACCACACTCACCAGTGGGTTTCTCACCACACTCACTAGTGGGTTTCCCACCTCGCTAACCATCGGGTTTCTCACCGCACTCACCATCGGGTTTCTCACCACGCTCACCATTGGGTTTCTCACTGCACTCACCATCGGGTTTCTCACCGCACTCACCAGCGGGTTTCTCACCACGCTCACCAGCGGGTTTCTCCACGTAACCTGCGGGTTTCTCACCATGCTAAGCTGCAGGTTTCTCACTGTGCTAACCTGCAGGTTTCTCACTGTGCTAACCTGCGGGTTCCTCTCTTCGCTAACCTGCGGTTTCTCTCTTCACTAACCTGTGCTTTTCTCTTTGCTAACCTGCGGGTTTCTCTCCTCGCTAACCTGCAGGTTTTCTCCCCGCTAACCTGCGGGTTTTCTCCTTGCTAACCTGCAGGTTTTCTCCTCTCTGACCTGCGGGTTTCTCTTCTTGCCAACCTGCGGGTTTCTCTCCTCTCTAACCAGAGGGTTTCTTGCCATGCTAATGTGTAAGTTTCTAACATCTTGCAGTCACAAATAGCCTCAAAAGTGGCCTGTTGGTGTTAAAATTCCCTTGTAATGCTTTGATGCATATCCCCATTATTTTGGTAACCTTGAAGCAGGTTCATTTTTATCACCACTGTGGAGAATTAAAACTTGGATGTGCAGTCTTCCATGTAGTACCTAATGGACACAGAGGGGCTGGTAAAACTACAAAACTGCATGACTGATGTTCAGAAGAATCATTATTATGAGTGATTTCTGAAATACCTCAGACTACCTCAGCACCCAGAGAAACTCTGATATGAAGTGTAATTGTATTTGATTGTAAGTAATGGATTTAAATACATTACATGTATTAAACAAAAAACATGTATTTGATATTACTTTACTGTGATGGAGAACTTTTCCCATAATCCAATAGATACATTTTTTCTGATAATGGTACAGTGGCAGACAAATGTTATCTATTTTCATGCTCTTATAAGTAAGTTAAAGTTCCTTCCATACTTCCTGATAGCAAGCCACTATACACCAAACATATTTAACCTTGAACAACTGCTCCCTATTTCAAAAGATCATGGATTTGCCTCTGGCCTCTGCTTTTCTTATTTTCAGAAAGTTGCCACTACTGGAGTCATAGGACGCAAATGTTATGTGGTGGTGAGCAGCAGCAGCCGGGAATACATTAATCTTACAGGTATGATAAAATGTCTACTTTTTCTGAGAGAAGTCCTGGAGTACCTCAGTTATGTATTTAGGTCAATATTTACCAATCCTCCAGAGATGGATTGGTAGTAGGTCAGGTAGGTTCCTGGTCAGTAACCAGGAGCATTCAGGGATGAACATATATTAGTCATAAATGGATAATTGTTAGGACCAATAGTTTTATTAATTGGGTTAGGGATGAGTTACATACATTTGTGCTTATGTATATATGCTCTGACTAACCTATGAAGTACTGAGGCTGTTTTCCTTGAAGATTCAATGACAGGTCCATATGTTTTGCATGTCTGAAGTTAACCTTTCCATCAGTTGATGGAAATCTATTTGTCAAACCAAAGATGAAATGGGTATCTGATGTCCAATGGGTTTTATATTCTGCAAAGATTAGTAAAATTGAATGTACATTGAAGTGATCTTTTTGTAATTCTAATTTATGGTAATAGAATATTTCTATTGACCATGCAAAGAATACACGTTTAAAAAAACACCTTGAGAATAGCATGAGGTATCAGCTTTCATGAGTATCTTTTATAGTTTTATGTATTTCTAATCTACTGCTCTAGTTGCAGAAATGTATGCATTATCTAAGATTTGATGCTTTGATTTCACTTGTGGGCTGACATGTTACCTCAAATGAGGCAAAGTGCTTTTCCTTCAGTAAATGGAATGATTTACTATTAATGGTTGAGAACAGTGTCATAGATATGTTCAAGAATAGAGCTGACATCAGTAACATAGATATGTTTGAGTCAACTTGGTATTTCACTACAAGTCCATGGTTAACATTATTTGTGCTATTGGTCAAATAAGTTTGAATGTTTTCCTCTTTTGATCATTCTAATGTGAATTTGTGATAACGTTCAGTATCTTTAACAGCCTCAATAGGAACCAATGCTATGTTTGTGTTTAAATTTTTGTATTTTTTAATTAAGAGCATTTGAATGATCTAACCTTTTGTATGTGATTTTGATGGGGTGTAGTCAATGTATCTGCCATTTTGTCTGTGGCTGCCTCTGTGAACTCATTTGACAAATTTCTTGGACCAATGACTGACTGACACCTAGAAATTTCTATGATCTTAAACTGCATACATTAGTGTTCTGTTTGGGACTATAACATTGCATGTCTGTATGGTAGTAGCAGTGATAGTGTATTACCTAAGTAAATGATGTACGTACAATAATTCAGGGTGATATGGTAAATTGAGTTAGTACTATGGAAAAGAGTAGTTTATAAATATTTTGTCCTATTTTACCCCCTTTCTTCCACAGACACTGTATAGAGCCTGTATAAACACTATATAAGGCCTAATAGAGCAGTAAGCACTGATGGGTCTGAAGTTTTCCAGATATTGGCTGCTACAGGACTGTGTTGTGACATACCAATTATGTTATCGTTGGGAAGCTGTGGGGGCAGCATCAAGAATTATAAAGCCATTCTGCTAATTTGACTGAAGTAAGTTAGATGAATATTTATTAGTCCTTCCAGGAATGGATAGTTTTGATATGAACTTTGTCAATGTCCAGTAGGATTAAAATTTTAACACATTCATTTTTTGGATAGAATTCTACAATGACAAGACTGTAGAATCTTTATACTATTCTTTTTCTTACTACAGGGGCATACACAGGTACTGCCCTCTCAGACACCAGACGAGGACTGGAAAGAATCAAAATTATGTAGGTATGTGTGCTTTTCGGGTATTATTTTTTTGCAGGTTTGGATTTTTGGTTCATATATATCCCACGTCTGAAGTTTCTGAAAACCACTATCATTATCCAGGTAAGAAAAAATGAATAAGGTTATGAATTGCCTCTTCTGGTATGTGTCCTTTTGAGAATATCAAAGGACTGCACATGTGAATTCTGCAATGGCTACAGAACATCTTCTGTGTGTTTGTCAGACTTTGAGTGACTGACTGCTTGTTCTTTGCAATAATTTTAGATCTGAAATTGTGAACTAGTGCTGTGTGGCTGTGGGCCCCATTGTATGCAGATAGTAGCACACACTGTAGTATGCACATCATTGCACTTTTGCATGGCATAAGTAGACTGATGCATGATAACAGGGTAAAACGAGTATTTATAGTATTGTAAATTGGTATTACATAAGATGACTTTGCACTAATTGCAGTTAACAGTACTACTAGCAAGACCATGCTGTCTAAAACACCCCCACATTGCAACAACCTTTGTCCCTGAATAGAAAGACCAATACTCTCAATTTTTATTTTTCGAGTCCTTGGATGTGATACCATGCAGTGGGAGAAGAGGAGAAGGCAGTGGAGGTGATGATGACAGTGACAGCAGCAACAAGGAACATAGGACTGGCAGAAGTTTTTCCACAGATTGATGCAGTAAGTTCCAAAATACAAGCTGATTATTAATCAGTCCTCCACAGATGGTTGTTGGAGTGGTATGATCCTGGTCAGGTATGAATATGGTTTGACATGTGCATGGATATACTTTGGATGGGAGGAAGTTGAAGATTTGTATCATTGTATAAGTTTAACAGTACATATAACTTTAATGGAAATTTCTTGGAGAATGGAGCATACTTGAGTTAACTAGTGGGAAAATCAAGATTATTTTTTTTTTAGGTAGAATGTTTTACAGTTTAATATTCTTTGTAAGGAAGAGCTGCATAAGTGTGTCCCTATCTATATATGTTTTGAGTTTGTATGTAATCTAACATGCCTGTTGGCATACTTAATCAGTTTCATATTTCATTTCTTTTTTTCAGAGGAACTAAGAATTTGTAACTGGCAAATGAATATGCTTTTAAAACATGATCCTAAATTTCTAGTATTTTTTTGCCAAAATATATAAAGCACTAATTTTCATGTAAAAATTGCTAGAAAAGCTCGTTTTTGTATGATATAGTTTCCTTTTTCAGGTAAGATTTTGTGGTACTGAAAATTAGAAACTGAAATGCAATGCATGGATAGGAATTGCACAGGCCATGTGCTTTTCATCCTTAATGAGTGAAAGACCTTGTAATGAAAGTAGATAATTAATTTTGTAAAGCTTTTTACTTAATGAATTATGTCTGGTGTAAAACTTTTCCAATATGTATATAGCCAATTATCATTCACTGCAAAAAAGAAATTACTTATTGGATATGTGTAAATCATTTAGTAAACCATACCACTAAAACATGCACAATTGATTGTAATTTTAGAAAAATGAGGGTTTTTTTAGAGGAAGTTGTTAGTGAATATTAGAATTGCCAAAACAGCATTACAGTCGCACTATACATATTTTACATTTAAGTATGAAGTGATATGAATGTTAAGGCTTCATTTTGTTTTCTTTTCTTGTACATGGCTTCCAGGACTGAAAAGACAAAGTAAGGGTCTGTTAATACTATAAATGCATTGTATTCATGTGTAATGTGGCATATTTTTTACTTTACCAGGGCTGTTTGGTGAATGAACAAATGTTACCATAATTTTCACCTCTAGCGGGTTGCTCAACACAAGTTTTAACCAGGAGAGTCTCTTCAGAGAACAGAAAACAAGGTGCAGCAGAGATGAGGAGCAGTTATTGTATATTTGTACATTCATACATTAGTAAATTCTTGCTTGTGTTTGAATCTTTGAAAGCATGTGACTTAAATACATGTTTAAAAAGTTATATGGTAGTAGAGAAAATTAGAGATGGGGCCCCATACTGTACAAATGATCTACTAGTTTATCACAGTAGATAGACAGCCGTACTGTTATAATCACAGCAATATTAAATGTTTGCATTGTATTGTGTATCAAAAGGCAGCCAATAAAAAGCATGTCTGACAAAATTTATCTCTGATCCTGTTCCAGGTTGGGAATCGAGTTTATAACTGGGGCTAATGAAACTTCTTGGAATTGGTTACAATAGAAATGTTAACCTCTAATTTTAAGGCTAATGATGTATGTGTATGAATTATCTCAAGTTGGCTGGTTGGTTAGTAAAACATTTAGGCCAATTGACTGCCAGGTTTATTAAAGCTGTCAAGGTTAAGTTATAACCAAGCAACACCTTAAGTTATTGCTTTTGATGAGGCTGATAATTCTAAATCAACATTCAGGTATTATTTTATTCAAAGACCATATATAATTACTGGATCTATAGTCCTCGCAAGACTTTTTGCATTTCTCTAAAACTTTCAAAGTTATACAAAATTTACATAGTAATGTTGAAAACTTTAAGACCAGTTTTTCTACCATTGCATCAAGAAGGCTTAATCTAAGCAGGGGAGTATCATGAGAAATTGGTGAATTGCTCAAGAAACAAGACAAACTTTACACTCTGCTTTTGTATAACTTGCTGTTTAAAGTGAAGGAGGAAATGCTGTAATATGGCTGTAAATTTTATGCGGGTGTTTAAAGTGAAGGAGGAAATGCTGTAATATGGCAGTAAATTTTATGTGGGAACTTTATTCTCAGCATTATAATACTTTGTTACAATACTGCTATATAAATTTATGAAGTTGAGCAAACTATTTTCCAATGTGTGAATTGTGGAATGAAATAAGAAGTATCTGGATTTCCTCTAGTGGGATAGGATACCCTCATCTCCATACACACAGAAAAATAATACTTGAACCCCTTTCCATTTTATAGAAGGCTTTGAAATACTGAGGTTTAATGATCCTTAAACTTTGTTAACTTTATACCTATGTAAAATTTACTTAAAGGTTGTAAGGGACCTATGCATGTTAAAGTAGGAGTGAAGTTGGAAAATATCAAAAGCATAAACATTTCTTCAAACAGGTAACATAAAGGGAACATGATAAATATAAGAAGTATAATGTTAATGTCCCATTAGACTCCTTGCAAATATCTGAGTACTGACATTAACAATAAAACTGGAGAAAAGCATTAGATTACGGTTTTCACTGAGGATAGGTAAAGAAATAATTTTGCAAATGTATCTTCATAAAGCTGAGATACTTCACACAGAATGAAATCATATTCATCATTCTGTCAACAAAAATTCAAGATTCGTTGAAAGAATACTTGAAAAATGTCAGCAAATTTTCCAGTCTAACTTTGTGCTATGAGACTGCAATGGTTAACTAAACTGACTACTTGCTGTGATATAGTTAAAAACTTTGGTTTCCTATATAAGGCAGTGAGGGATGGTAAAAAAGTAGGAGAAAGATTTTTTTTCATATTTTGCCTCTAATACCAGTAAACCAGATAATATCTTGCTAAGTGTCTTGTATTAACTGATTTAATTAGCTTAGCTGTACTGACATGAGACTCCATAACAATCATCTAACCTAATGGTATGTTATATGGTACACTCAATATGCAGCTTACTCAAGTTGTTAAATGAAAATGTTCGATTCCTAATTACTTTGAATTAATGTGACTAGACAAATAAAGAAAATACTGTAATAAACTACAAAAAAACGGATTGCTATGAAATGTATTAAGGGACTGTGCGCCACTGAAATTTTGAATTTTCGTATCCCCTGAGTAACAGGTGATCATTGTTTTGAAAACTTTGAACCAGGGATTTTGATTACTTGATACCTTTAAGCCAAATTAAGTAGGTTAGTAGGTATTTTTTAATCCTAGTGATGGACATAAGTCGTATCTTATCTAACTTATGCTCTTAAAACGAGAGTTGTTCCATCCGTAACATTTGATTCCTTGTTAATAACGACGTTTTTAGGGGTTATTTGGTACTTACAAATTTTACGATTAAGTTTCAACATAGTACCGTCGTCATTGTTATTTTCCACACTATTATTGGTATTTCCTGACGATTTATCAGGATTACAGAAGTTGAACGTTTTGATGCAAGAAAGGAACGAAGTGCTACCGCACCTCCAACACTCAGGACAATATATGCTGTGTGTTACATGGTCTGGTAGGTTAGTAGGGCTTGTATAGAGGGGCTTATGTGAGTGATGAGAGTTGGTGACAATGGTGCCACTTTTACCTCCGTACCGATTATGTTATAGACTTAAACAGGTTGTTGTACGATTGATGATACCCAATGAATGAGCATCTGCCAGATTTATATGAATATAGTGATCGAAGAGGATGAAATCTTGATGGATACACTAAATATATAGGTCAGATAATTTTGTCACCTGTGAGCACATGTCCTTGATGCTCATATGGCTCAGCCTTTGGCAAGGAAGTAGTTGGAGCTTCAAAACCTACATATATTTCTGTAATAACTAGGAAATTCAAATGTAGTTGGTCATGCTAACATGCCATCCGTGTTTTTTCTTGCGTGTTTGCAATTCCCATGTTGGTGATGTAGCAGAACAGATGGGTTAGCCGTGGGGGGGGGGAAAAATTCTTGCTTGGTTTCTTCCTCTGTTCCTGTTTTTGGAAGGAAATACAGGGGGAAAGGATTTTCAGCCTCCTCCTGACCCTTAGTCACCTTGTACAACATGTAGGAGATAAATGTATATACAGTATTCATCTGACTCCCATCCTCAGGAATAATCTGTTTATATGCATTCAGTATGGCCATGCTGTCTTACACTTTTCAGTATGAGAGACTCCTCCATGTATTCCTATCTGCGTATAACTCCTGGCACACCTTCATGCTTACATCCCACACAACCACAATCTTTTATTGATAGGGAAAAAGAATACAAATGTAATTCACTGTGATTCTTATAACACAGAAGTATGTTTTAAGTAACAGATGCTTACTTTCTATAGAAGTTGGTGCTGAAGATTAGAGCTGGTTGATCGACTCAAAACATGATGTTCATTTTACAGTAAACTGAGGTATTATTATCATTATTATTATCATTATTATTATTATACTGGAATATTATTATCATTTTTATTATTATTATTATTATTATCATTATTATTATTATCATCGTTATTTGTTTTCTTTTTCTTTCATACTTGTTCACTTTTCTTGTGTTTGTGAGTGAGGGCCAGGAACAGACTAAGAAAAAGCCTCATTCCTGACACTCATTCTCCAGCTGTCGTGTTTACTGCACCAAAACCATAACCCCCTAGCCACAAACAGGCCCCGCTGAACCTTACCATAGTATCCCCCAGGTGCCTCACGTGCCTAGGAAACAGTGCCCCCTGTACACAAAAATGTCACTCCAGTTCACTCTGTCCCTTACACGCCTTACACCCTTCAGCATGTTCAGATCCTGAGCACTCAAAATCTTTTTTCTCTACTCTTCCATCTCCAGTTTGGTCACCTTCTCATTGTCTCCTCCACTTCTGCCACTTATATCCTCTTCGGCAACCTTACTTCACTCATTGTCTCCATATGTCCAGACCATGTCATTAAACCCTCTTCAAGTCTCTCAACTATACTCTTCTTATCACCACACCACTGTCTCCCTTACCTGTCATTAATTGATCAACCCTCTCTTACTTATCATAGTGTTTCTTTCCTGTTTCAGGTGATGGATAATGCTGGCTACAGTATTTTTGGTGGAGGCAGTATACACTTGGATGGTATTAGGACTCGTGACTTTGAAGATGAAGAAGAGGAGGAAGAAGAAAACAGGAGAAGAGAGGAAGAAGAGGAAAACAGAGGGAGAGAGGAAGAAATCCAGGACATGCTAGCCAATGCTTTTGATGACCTTGAGGAGGAGGAATCTTACACAGGTCAGCCTGCTCATTATCCTTTAATTTCTCACCAAGTATGTGGGAATTCCATAAATGAGGTTGCAGAATTTCCTGAGAGGTGCCAAGGCCAAACCCATGCCCAGGATGTTGAAGTCAATAGAGAAATGGGTTACAGAGGTTTACAGAGCAGTATAACAGAGTATGGTCAAAGAGGAATTTGTGATCTAGATTTTAGGTCAGACATTCATGAGGATCAAGTTATGAATGAGCATCTTTCTCGTAGCAGCAGCCAGGACAGTGTCATACCATGGAGTGATGATAGCCATGATGACAATTCAAACAGATTTATGCCTTTTGTTGGCCATGAGACTGCTGATCATCATTTTACTGTCCAAGAAGACTTTTCCAGGAGTCCACTGCAGAGCAAACATGAAACTGATAGAGATGTAGATTATAATAGTGAAATGTCATCATATGTAGGCAAGGAAGCGTACCATGCAGGTAATTTCAAATCTGACATTGCTGGAGAAAGTAATGCCAAAGAACTCAGAAATCAGTATAAGGAGGCAGACACATCATATGATCAGCTGAAACTCTTATATGAAGCCAGGGGCAGAGAACTAGATAAGCAGATGACTGAATTATCAAAGTTGAAGTTTGAAAGTAGCCGTGATGTTCGAGTGATGCAACATCAAATCAATCTTCTTAAATCAGAAAATGAAAGTAAAGGTGCCAGTAATAATCAATTGCAGATTCTTTTGTCAGAAAAAGAGGAAAGGATAAAGAATCTTTTAAATGACATTAAAGAGCTTCAGATCAAGCTTAAAGGTACTCAGGATGAAAATCAAAAGATTCACTTTGAACTTGAAACAGCAGAGTCAACTATCTCTAGTTTAGAATGCCAGATATCAGAATTAAGAGCTGCTGATAGCCTAGCCAGAAGTCAACAGCTGCACAACAATTTTGTTCAGAAACTTAAGCAGGGTAATCAGGAAGAAAAGGACATGCTGATAGCTAAATTGCAAGAGTCCCAAAAAGAAGGTGAAACATCTCAACAAGAAGTAAAGAGATTGAGAGATGAATTGAAGTCTCTGAGGACAACATATGATGAAGCACTTGTACAAAAAACTGAAATTGTGACAAAACTCACTGTAACAAATGAAACTGTAAGAAAACAATATGAAGAGCTCTTACAGGCCCATGACAGTCACTACATCTTAGAACTGCAATTACAAGTTAATAATCTCGAATCCAACAAGAAAGTATTAGAGAATAAAGTATGCACACTTGAAACGGATCTAGCAAAGGCAAAAGAGGATCTTCAGGGATTTGATACTGCTATGAAGTTGGGTATCATCAGTGAGATCGTATCACCCGAAGAGGATTCAATGGTGCACCTAGGTATCAAGAGAACACTGAATTATGATGACCTTCAAGCTGGAGGCTTAGAGAAGAAAGACATTGATGACAAGTTCACTGCAGCACAGGAAAGAATGAGGATTAGGGATGAACTGAAAAAGAGTTTACTGATTAATAAAGCCAAGCGAAATGAGATAAGCAGGCTAAAGGAAGAGAACCATGAAAAGCATGACCAGATCAAGAAAGCCCAATGTGATCTCAAGAATGCACATATGGAAATAAAGGAGTTGCGAGGGAGTTTAATGAAATTGCAAATGGAGCATACTGAACATCAGTTAAAGGAAGATACTAAATTAACTGATGATCAGACAAATGTCATAGCTATAAAAGCTGAAAATATTGCACTTCGACAAGAATCAACGCTTCTGTATAGTTCTCTTAGAGAGTTAAACCATTCCTATAAGGAGTTAAGCAATCTAATTCATAACTGGAAGAATAATTTATCTGACATGAATTCAGCAGGTGACTTTGTAGATATTTTAGAGAGGTGTGACAATTTGCTTAAGCAAGTTGAATCATTTCGAAAATATGCTGCAGACACGGAACGTTACCATGATCTTGCAACTCAGATTAGAGAGGAAAACCAAAAATTGCATGAGGTGCAAACTCTATGTGAGAAAAGGATGAGTGATATACAAATAAGAGTGAAAGTATTAGAAAAGATGATTGTAACCGTTATAACTGATCAAGGGAAAACCAGTGAGTACAGTGTTACTTGCAATACCCTTCAGAAGCTGCTTGAGGATTTGAATGTACTGATAAAGACAGTCCGGGAAGAAAACTCTGCTGTGTATCACAAGAACTTAAATCAGCAAGATCAGTTGACTGCTTGTCAGTTAGAGGTGGAGAGGCTCAAGAAGAATGCTGAAGATATGAAAGAAGAGAGAAATGCTGTTCAGTTAGATATGAGGAGCTTGGAAAAGGAGAAGGACAAGGAGAGAGATGCAGCATTAGAGAGTTGTAGAAATACATATCTGAAGTTCCATGAGGAAGCAGTGCATGAATTGGAAAATAAAATGAAAGCAGAGTATGAAAACATTTCGGACAATTTAAAAAGGGAAATTGCCAGACTCTCAGAAGAACTGAGGACCACTAAAGAAATGTATATCAGAATTTGTCAGGAAAAGGATGAAATTGAAGGTGAGCTAAAAAAGCATATAGAAGAAGCAGAAGCAATACAAAAAATTCGGTCAAGAGAGCAGGGTGATGAAACTTTCACTCCAAACCCCAAGTCTGGTGATGGGGTTGATTCTCAAAATATGAAAAAAGCAGATAAAGACTGTGAAACTGAATTATCTTTATTGAAGGAAACTTATAATGAAGAAAACAAAAAGGTGTTAGTACAAAGGGAGAATATACAGATCAGATATAAGCAGCTACTGGAAGAGGAAATAAAAGTGATACGTCAAGAATCACAAAAATCTATTGATGATCTACAGAAGAAGTGTT
>JAUUDZ010455691.1:0-12424 GCA_032361705.1 Panulirus versicolor
ATAAACAGTATATAAAAGGTATTAGCTTTTTTCCATGAAAAGGAATCTTTATTGACATTATTTTATGTCAATAAAGATTCCTTTTCATGGAAAAAAGCTAATACCTTTTATATACTGTTTATGTGTGCTATTCTGAGCTGTGAAGGCATAGTGGTAAATGTAGCCATTTACATGAATATCACCGTCAAATTTTTTCCAAACATTTTGTACTGAAAATGCTGGAATAACACTCAAGTCATTCAAAAACTTCTATATAGAAACAGTGTTGTAGTTCACTAATTACTGAGAACATTTTCAGGGCAACCAACATAATTTTTAAAGATAATTATTCTAATCTAATGTTTTCTACCATTCTTCCAAATTTTTCTGCTTGCAAAGTAAACATGCATTCTTTCAATATTTTTTCATCCTCAAGGTGAAAGTTGAAGACATATGCTATAATATCAACAAACAAATCAAGGTTTGGATTATACAACTTTCATCACAATCATTGTTCTTGGATTCTCAAAAGTAAACTTACTTATGTAAGGATCACATTGTCTGTGCAAAATTCATCATAAATTACCTCATCCTGAGTGCCTGAGGTGACTTAAACAGTGTATCTACATAATGAAAGATAACATCAATTCATGTAATCAAACCATCACAGAGGACTTCCATAAATAACTTTAAATCAGCAAATGCCACATATAATTGCATTACATATATCTAATGTCCAGTTGCAATCTAATTTAACCTCAGAATATCCAAATTTTCTACAGAAGAAACATGTTTCTTCTGATGGCAAATTAACATTCATCTTGCACTGACCTGCAGTACTAAGAGTTGTAATGATCATGCAATCATATGATACCAACCCTAATTCCTCCATGGAAAAAGTTTGTATGAAGAATATCTTCACCATCCCAGTCACAAGTATGTGTGGATGTCCACTCATGAAGGCTTGGGCCCTTGGTGAAGAGATGCACTGTTCCCAAGCTTAGCACCACAAGAAGCTGAGACCCATCACTACTGAACACCAGGGATATCACTGTGCTGGCTGACTCTAAGATCCTGATACACATATTGGAAAGAGGTTTTAGGTACTTCATTATTAGAATTACAAATATTTCATGGATCTATCTCACATAAACAGCATATTCTCAATTCAGTGGGGCTGAAAAAGGAAGGGTATACTCCAATACCTTCCTCTGTCCTCCATTGTTTACCATTCTCTTAGGTCTCTAAGTCCAATATAGTTCATTTACATCAAACATAATTAGAAGGAGGAGGAAATAGGGAATAAGATTGAAAGGATGGAGTGAAAGTTCCCTTGACTTACTGGGGCATGAGCATGCATGAGGGTTTAAGGTATGCTGTCAAAGAGCTAAACTAGTACCTATGAAGTGATTAAGGGAACCAACAAAAGGTCTTTGCAGCTTGGCTGTGGATGGAGGGACCCTGATATTATGTATTCTATCTATGTATTATATATGAAAGCAAAAGGAGGAATGTAGGGAAAGCTGCTTCTTTGGTTGTGCCTAGTGTTACCTCTCTAATGCAAGAAACAGCATGCAAGCATATAAAAAAATTATCTATTCCACCAAAAAATAGATATGGCTGCTGTAACCTCAGCTACTAATATTTCACTCTATTCCCATCCATAGATTATAATCCATCCTTCCTTTCTTTCAAACCTGAAGAGTTTTAAGGTCTTTCACCCACTCATGGTAGTTCATGTTCCAGTTCTTTGATCCTGTTTAAGCAGTGTTTCTAAATTCTTGTCCACTAATTTATTTCCATTCGTATGACTGGAGACCATAAAAACCAGCAGTTAATTTTTTATGTATACAATAAGCATTTCTATCATTTGCTTTCAGCTTCTCAATGTAAATGTCATGATAACGGCATTCAATATATGGTTTGCTGGTATTACCGTATCAGTGTGCTCCTTGAAACTCATGTTTCTTATTGGTGATCTCAGACATTTTCTTCACTTTTTATGTCTCACCTTATTAGGTCTCTGCAGGGAGTCAATGAGGGGGAACCACGATGAAAATATTTGTGTGTCAAGCCAGGAACGTGCAGGGGGGAGAGATATGCCAAGGGCAGAGTATACTGAACTGATGCAATATATGGGGGACATGATGCCAATTGATCGCAATGCGACATACGAAACAGTCAAGGTAAACCATGGGATAGTCTGTGGCACTTGGCTGTATATGATAAGCTTTGGTTTCAGCAGATTATGCATTACAGCTGGAGAATAGATATGTGCTGATGAGGCTGTTACTCATTTGATCCTGATCCTACCATTATAACATGAGAGATAATTTGGTATTAAAGATATTAAATTTTTCTTTTATCCTTTACATATTATATCCTCACATATATTACATACAAAACACATATAAAGTCTATATGGGGTAAACAAAAACACTAGTTACAAAATCATAGACCTCAATCTTGGCCCATCAAAAAGACCAATAATGTTTCCAGAATCCAAAAAATCCATAATTTGAGGACCAATCAGTCCCAAGTAATTCTGCATGGATATCTTCTACCTGTATTTAAAGAAAGAAAAAAATGATAAAAACATTCCCAAGCCATTAGCTTCATATACAAATGCTAAGGCTTATCACGATAACTTTTGAATGATGCTAAAGTTGGATGAAAATACAACCATAACTACACTTACGCATGGGGTTCATAGGGGCAATTCAGGTCCATCACACAGACACTACAGACTGAAATGCGATGTCTATAGTTGTCCTGTCTTGTGGTCATACGTGTGAAAGCAACCACACTCTTTGAGGATATGGTACAGACTCCTCCATCATTATATAATCTGAAAAATTACTCCCTGTTATCAATAGCACTGTCTCCAGTTACATAAAAATTCTATTTAAAATGTAGGTATATTTGCAACCTCTAATTTTGAAGTTTGATCACAAAATAACAAAGCAATTATAACAAGTCTATTGCACAAAATTCTTTTATAAGAAAACAAGTTTTGAATATGAAAGGTTGATTTGTGTTTTGTGCTCTAAGAATGTAAAAAAAACCTAAGCAGATTACTAAAGAGGTTATCTAAAACTAAAATGAAGAGGATTCCATACTACTGGAGTGGAGGAGAGCAAACGCAGAACTTATGTTTAAGAAAAGAAGATAAGAAGGTTGTCCTGAACTACAAATCTATGTCTTCATCAAGTGTGGTTTGCAAGATGCCAAAAAAAATAATCCAGAAGTAGCCAGACAAATTCTTGATATTAAGGAAATTTTTAAGAGAAAAAGACAGCAAAATACAGAAGAAAAGCATGAGGGTTGAGTATGTGTTTCTGGATAACCAAGAATTATCAATGGCTATATATCCTAAGTTTTCTGCAACAATAAAACTAACCTAAATGAAAGGGATCCAAGAACTAATGAGAGAAATATCACTTCAAATTGGACAAAAGAGACATATATAGTAACTTGAGACTCATTAGTAGGCGTACTACTAGAAGGGCCATACAGAAGGCAATGCCTTGGTCAAAAACAGAACTGGCTTCAAGTTCATGGATAAGATAATCCTAAAGATGATATGCACATATTCAACCTAAGGTAGAGTGGATTACCTTTTGGTCTTTCCACAAGAAGAAATTAATAGAACTGATGAAAAAGGTCCAGTATTGAACAAGAATGATACTACAAATAAAAAGGATTAGTCATGAGGAAAAATAATAAGTTCTTAAAATGCATAATAGTGGAAGAAAACTTATTAAGGGGATATGATGGAGTTTCACAGAGGGTCACCATTAGATTCATGTTTACTATCCTTCAACAAAAGTAAAACGGAACTATACATTCAAATTTGTACAAAAAAATAAGTTCTGAGAAAGAAAACACTAATATTCTAAAGAAGACACAGCCCTATGAGCATCTAACAAAGTTCTTGCTTGGTAGAGTTACAATACAATTTAACTCCAAAAAATGAGATGAATCTATGAGGATACATCCACTTCAATAATTAAAAAATATATGAGGCTTGCAGATGTTCATTCCAAAGACATAAAGAACATTCAACAACTTGCAGTGGCCTAAGGCATCACAGAACAAATGTGAGTAGACTCTAACAACTTTTCACTCACATTCATTCACTGATCAATAATGACTGTGCCTTGGGCCTCCTATTGTGAATAGAGAACCAACTTCTTTCATAATGCAACCAGGAATACACCTTGTTAATAAGTCTATATGAAGCCTTGAAGACCATACATATTCAAATTAATTTTCCATGAAACCAAATAAATTTTTGCAAGTCTAGATGGGACATACTGGATACCAAGCCCTAGAAGTTTTTCTAAAACTATCAAAACAAGCTCAAACCCAATTTGAAAATCATTTTCAGCAAGAAAATTTTTCCTTTAATAGAACTCACGAAATAAAATCCTCAAAATGCATTAGTTTCACGTGCATGGACAGCAACCGAAATTCACAAACTCTTCTTTCTGATCCCAAACGTAAACGGAACTAGGTTTTCATAATAGAGTATATCAGTGTCATATGCTAATAAAGTTAACACTTAAAGACCCACCAACTTTGACAGTTCCCAAGTAGGATGAAATGAAGATTTTCTTTTTTTTTTTGGAAGTCAGCTGAGACAGCAGGGCAACTAAGGCCCTAGTAACAGCCATCTCATTTCAGCATTATATGCTGTTCGCTGATGATACAGCACTGGTGGCTGACTCGGGTGAGAAAATGCATAAGTTGGTGACTGAGTTTGGTAAAGTCACAAAGGAATGAGAACAGTCAAGCACCATAACCAAATGCTCCTATACTGCATTCTTACACGAAACAATAGTGTGGCTTCAATTTCATAATGAGAAGGACTACCAAAAACACAATAAGCATACATTCAGAAAACCCTGAGGCTACTAAACTATTTAATTTCGTCCCCTGTTTGAAAAGTCCAAATGTCACACTTCAAAATTAGATGGTAGATCCCTCTTCAATACTAAGAGAGCCCTAGGATTCTCATAAAGGATCTTACACAATGGCAGTACTCTTTTTTTACTAGGGATGCTTTTCCTAATTTGGGGCCACTAGTCACTAAGATTAGAAACCAATGAGTTTAAGAATAAAATTTCAAGGGTCATCATCAAAGGATAATGATAATTTGAGTCCAAACACTTCAAACTTTGATCTAAGCCTTGATCCCTACTGACTGTATATACAAGTATGCCCTGGCTTTTGTGACAAACAAATCCACCTAAGGATTCACCCCTTAACACAGGACCCACTTTAAAGCACCTCAAGATTCACCTCTAACATTAGGATCCACTTGGAAGTGAGCGACCTCAGCATCATCTCTGAGAAGATAGTCTTTGACCCCAACAGGACATCTGCACAAATGCTGCAAATACAGTAAAGAAAAAGACATTTGAATAAACTTCTTCCTCAGTGCTGCTAAGGGCAGAATCTGATCTGCTGTCTACAAAAGAGGAGGAAAATAGCACAGCCCTTGTTTATCAAACAATGTACAAACATGTGCTGTCTAACTCTGGATCCACTGCCCCAGATTCAAAACATTCAGAAACGACAAATAGCCAAAGAACAATCAATCCTTTCTTGTTGATATATCAACACCTATAAGACTACCTCCAAACTAAAGCTTCTATGTGACCCTCCAGAGGACATAAGCCCCACCTAAAGTCTAATGGAGCTCTCCATGACATCAGTGGGTTCAGGGGGGCTCTCCATGGCCATGGGCTTCGGCATATCTTTGCTGAACCCTCATTCTAGAGCTTCACAAGGCTTCTGTGAGAAATCTCTTAAAACATCTCTTTCTCTTACTGATAAGCCTGTTTTAGGAGACATTCACATGAGCGTCAAAACCTAATGAATCTGAAAGCTATAATGGACAGATGTAACATCATCATTTCAATATACACCCTTAAAAATATAATTTATGTGCCCGACTTTAGGGAAACTAGATCATCAACTACTTATGTACCTTATATGATGTTTCATATTACTACCTGCATAATAAAATGTTTGACAGATTTTTAAATTTCTCATTAACCCTACATTTTCTCTAAGCTTCATAGCTTTTCCCACTATCAATTTATCTAATACTGCAGTATAAGAAAGGAATGAACCCAATTACACTATCCTGATCTCAATGTAATATCCACACATATACTACCAATTTTTAAAAAAATCTTACAAATTTTCACAGTAAATAAGATCACAGGGCAAAAGTACACAGTCAAAGTCCAGTTTAGCTCAACGTCACTACTTGCTTTTTGATTCTGCTCTGTAATGTTAATGCAGAACTAACAGAATGCAATGACACTTGTGGGGCATAATTTGGAAGATTACTTTTTATTGAGAAATGTTAAAAAGGCAATAGTAGTAGTGGTTGTATAACTGAGAAAAAGTCTGGACAGTTACTGTAAAAGTAGGTATTATGCTTAATAAAATTTATGAGAGCCTATAAAAATCTTCACCTCTTATCCATAATGCATAGCAGAAAAATACCCAAATCAAGTATAGTCAACTGACCTGCAGTCTGCTTATTGACATTTGGCAGCATTTGCAAGATGCTTAATCAAGAATGTGACTCATATATTCCAACTATATTATCATATGAGAAAAATCTTGAATAACAAAGAGGTTAAAAGGGGTTTTCATAAGTTCTGTTGATTTTCCTAACTCTATTCAACACATTAGAATTAATAATGGGCTTCTTTGGTGCAGCATTTAGCACTGATGGCTGCAATATCACACAGAAGCCCAACTAGGTTTGCATTCTGGGCACAGCAGTCAGCTCACCCAGCCATCCAACCTCTCCTCAGGGATGGTCGACACATACAGCTTAAATAAGATAACCTTGATTTGGGTATTCTGACGCTCGTTATCCCTGCTAACATGAAAAAAGTTTAACCACATATTTCTGGTACACTAACATGTTAACCCACATCACTATCGTTTCACTTAATATCATTTATCATTATAAGATGTTGTAAATCATGCTCTACAACTGTTATTGAATTTACTAAACACTACACTATCTTGGAGAACAAACATACTTAATATCCCAAGCTGATAGCGATGCGTAGCAAAACTAAACTTTTACCGAATATATTTTCCCCTGATTATATTCCAATTAGATCTCTCGTGTCGGAAAAGTAAAACCTTACGTTATATCTTGTAATATTGGATGGAGTCTGCATTAACCACAACAGAGGCCGGCATTAACTTCTCTTTACCATGCATAATGAGTTTGTCCCTAAATAGTAATCCCCATCACTCACATATCCTATCACCTAATCCAACAGAGTATGGGCAATATGCAAGGGGCATTTCAACGTACGATGATAGTTGTGCCTCATCAGTGCACCGTTTTTCCGACACGGTGTACAGGAGATCCATGCGTGACACTGACTCTCCCTCACACGCGACCTGTTTATACTGATGCAGCAAGTTGTTTACAAGCGTTAGTTCCCTAGAAAGGAAGGAATTACAACCATAACACCATATTCAGAATAAGGTTGGGTGTAATTCGGTTGAATTATATACCACTTTGCAAGATAATAATAGAACTGACAATATAACACATTAAAACTCTTTTTTCTTGTATGCTGAAGAACATGGAGTACTGAACAGATCGAACTCAGCCTTTCTTGAAACTAACAATTATTTATTTCTGGTCTAAGGAATAACAATTCCGTGTTTATGTTGATATAAGACTTTCACACATAGCCAGGTATTATTACAAACTGTCTTTGGTGTAATTATGCTGGCATGTCTACAATAGCCTAGCAAACTTACAAAAAAACAGTCCGGACCAGAATGATCGCCAGACACCATCTTTGTAGAAGCTTATACTAACATCAAAATTATTTTTTATCATTTATTACTATTATTATCATCATGACCACAAGACCCTTTCATGGGGCTTCTGCATCTTCAAGACTGTGCTGCAATAAGCAGCATAAAAAATGATGGCCTCCTTTCGAGGAAAGTTTTTCGACGAGACTGCAGTCACTCTCCTCAAATGATAATGATACAGCCCTGCCGAAAGTGACTTTTTATCATAATGATCACCCCAAGTAAACCCCTATCTACTGTACCAGACTAAAACACCCAACGCTTACCTGTGAGCAAATTTCATTGCCCACTATCCTGTTAGACTCAATACCTACACCCAAAACCAACTGGGTGAACTATAATAAACCAACTGAATCCTTTCGATACCCTCAACCTAAGCAACCAGCCAACCAAACACACCTCCAACAGTGGCCCTCACCAGACATTACCTGAAGCACACCAACCACGAAAACAAACACCACCTGCCACACACTACATGAACTTTCCTCTGACCGCCTACCCCATTGTCATTAAGCTTCATAGAACACACCCAACCCTCACAATCACATAGAAAACAAGCACAAACTACAAGAAAGAAGACACCAACAATGATAAGATTCATAGAACCCACACTCAGAAACTTCACGTTCGATAACTTGACATCCATAGACCACACCATCTCACATTTCAACAGTATCATTAAACATAAAAGCAAGAAAGAGACTAACCACTCTATCACAAAATGTTATATAATATACTTGTCTTAAATAAAAGACCTCTTAAGATAAAGTAACACGCTCTGGCAAAACAACTCATCATCATAAGACCAAATCCAAAGTAAACAAAAACATTGCTAAAAAGCATACAACAAGCTGGCGCTCCATCCTTACGACAACGAACAAAACCACCACCACTCAACGCTGGCGAACAAATTATAAAATCCACACTCCTGCCCCTATACATGAAGCACTTCTATGTCAAACCATCATGCCTACTCCCAGAGAGCACATAAACAATTTAAAAAAACTACTCAGACATTCAGCCACAAACTAACCATGCCCTTCAACATCTCAATCATGAAAAGCCTATACGAAATCAACCTTAATACGACTACATACCCACGCTTCACTCTCACTGAAACACCATGATTATAAACTACAAGAACTACCCAATAGTAGGCCACATAACTACCCAGCAACAGGCACTGACAACATATCAAATTTCCACATTAAAACAGGTTGGCTCAGTAGCAACCCAAACATTTACTTACATTTTACATTAACAAAACATTTCACAACATCTACCAACATATCCTCACAAAGGAGTTAATTGACATCACCTTAAACGAGACTGAAGACAAATGGTTAACCTACTTCATAGCTGGTCACATTGCCAAAGTCACCCACAAAAGCTTCACCACCAAATACTCAAACTACTATTAGGTTCTGGAGGCAGTGATCTGTTAAACTCTAGTCTCCTCCTGCATGACCTCTTTTCACCGTCTGGACATCATAGTATAAGATTCTTCTCAAAGGCAAGTGAGTTGCCATTTACTTTGTTAATCTGTTTCTATCACTATATTTATCTGTCTAATACAGATAACCTCACTCTGGGCCATCATGTCTCCTGTTATCAGTCCATACCATGTACTTCATAATCACATGACAACACCCTGACACTTTGTAAGTGAAAAAAAACCCGCAGAACTACTTCATGCACTTAGAATAATGGTTTCTTCAAAACAGAAAGTCTGTATCCCATCAGAAATCCACTATCACCCTCTTAACCCTCAATGAAATGAATCCCAAACTACACCCTCCATTATCTCTGTATAGTCAACAACTTCCACTAACGAGAAGTCCAACCATACTAGGTATCATATACAACACACACATTCATTTCTACACCACAAGTATCAACACGAAGGCTCCAGTTTTGGGCAAGGGAAACAGTCTCCAAAAATACTTTACAAATTCATTCGTTTCACTACAAGCTACACCTCACCAACCTGGTCATCCATTGTGTCGAGCAAACAAAACAGAATTGCAAACCTCACAAAACAAGGCCCCGAAACAGTCCCTGACTTCCTTACAACACAAGCACTCAACACCTACACGATGAAACAACACTACTTCCACTGAAGTCTTACCTCAATATGTTCAGGATCCTGTTCTTCAAAATAGCCTTAGAGGATCTCTACCACCCGAACCACACAAAAACTAACAACAAATAGTTAAATAGAAAAAGATACATATCTTTGCTTTACTCTTTAGTTATATATACTCAAACATCCTTTTCCTTCACTAACAAATATCAACAATGACTGACAGACACGTGATAATGACCCAATACATATCAAACAAACGCCCTCCCAACCCTATCTTAAATTCTACTCTACCAATGACATTCCCCCGTCTACTTTCTGGACACCACCCATTTCTACGAACGCATATTGAATGTATCACAGGACCCGTCATGTCTAAGAAGCATCTTTCATGCTGAAGCCACTGAAATTATACACGTTCATTGTCATGCATTCACCTCATACAGACATACACACATCACCAAACTTCTCGATATGAGGTCCAGTTCGGTGAACGTTGTCAGCTATCTATGCGATGCAAGAGCTGCACAGAAGAGGTCCTTGGAATTAGAAAATAAAGTATATACTGTCTTGCTTTTCATCAGGGATGGCCATAACTGGGGCATGCCTTTGCCCGAGCCACGTCAATTACGATAAATGCGATCAAATCTAGGAAGAAACAATACGACAGCTGTTACTGGGGGCTGTTGGGAGTACGAGGTCACGGGGAGATGTGTTGACAGATACAAAGATAGAAAGACGAGAGTATGCCAAGGTGGATGGTAACGGAGTTTCATCTGGATAAGGAAGCATAAGACTGAATGGATCCATGAAACGCACTTTGGAACACCATGAGTTATAGGAAGACAAATTTCAAAAACAAAGAGAAATGATACGAGGACTTTGAAGAAGGTAGAGTGGGGAAAGAAAAAAGCTCTAGACAACAAGAAGGAACTGTGAAGCATAGCTAGGAAAAGACGGGATACCTTGCTATTTATTTGTCTATTTCCATCAAAATATAACTGCGTGACGGTATCGAGTAACATGAGCATAATGCTAAGGTGCTGAGGCAGTCCGCGGTGCCAGTCACGTCAGAAAGAGATCAAGGGAGACGGTATCGAAAAGGGAAATCTTATTTCTCGTGGTGAGGACATATAACTACATCTTCCGCAGGGGTGGAGACATATCCGTAAAAACCTGAAGCAGTGGAGAAATATGAGGAAACACGGATAACTTTCACGCCTCAGCTGACCCACAGAGTTTATCATGCTACAACCGTCAGCCCCGACAACCTGCTCTACTGTGAGATTCCTGCATACAACACTATAGTCTTAGTGACGGTAATGGGAGGCGCTGTATTCCACAAGGGCTGCTGTTGTTTGTGGTCAGCTTATCATCCACTTGTTCCCAAAGAGACAGGGATGATTTCAGTCGCATAACTGGTGTAAATTGCTGAAGATTCCTTCTGTATAGCATCAGAGACATACTGAAAATATACGATGGTTATCGTGAGAGAATATTCTTAGATACAAATATTGTCATCGAGTTTGTGACATACAACCACATTTCCCCACCACCAGAGATGGTAGATCTATACAATACACGAACATTTCTCGAGGCAAACTACCAAATCATCTTGTCTAGGTCACTGAAACTTGGAAACAAAGACAAGTAAATGAATTGTGGCAAATAAGAACCCCAGAGTTTCCAGGAAGACTCCCTCCCTCTCTCTCCAGGTGTGAGCCTTAACTGGTAACTGGTGCGTGGCGCCGGATTCCAAAGGCAAAAAAAAAAAGAGATGGAATTCAGTTACCGTCGGGACCGATGTGTGAAGCCTCGGTGCCTGTCATGTCCACCTTTGGAACCTCACCAATGGGCTGAAGAGTCTTAACATTGTCAGTCTAAGTGTGTGGAGCCTCACAGTTGGTCATGCAGGTATATGAAGCCTCACTGTAGGTGGGGCGGGTTTACGAAGCCTCATGACTGGTGGTGTCAATGTGAGATGCACATCGATAGTGTGAGGAGCATTTATCGCTGATGGTGTCTGTGTGTGGAGTCTTAACGATGACAGTAAAACTGTGTGGTATATCTGCGCTTAAGCTGAAGCCTCAACACTTAAGGTGAAGCCTCAGCACTTAAGGTGAAGCCTCAGCACTTAAGCTGAAGCCTCAACACTTAAGATAAAGCCTCAACACTTAAGGTAAAGCCTCAACACTTAAACTAAAGCCTCAACACTTAAGGTGAAGCCTCATCACTTATGGTGAAGCCTCAACACTTAAGCTAAAGCCTCAACACTTAAGCTAAAGCCTCAACACTTAAGCTAAAGCCTCAACACTTATGGTGAAGTCTCAACACTTAAGGTGAAGCCTCAGCACCAAAGTTGTAGCTTCAGCAGTAGATATGCTACTTTGCTGGCCTCGGTACTAGCTGTGGAGGTGTGTGTGTGTGTGTGTGTGTGTGTGTGTGTGTGTGTGTGTGTGTGTGTGTGTGTGTGTGTGTGTGTGTGTG
>JAUUDZ010455702.1:1266-12423 GCA_032361705.1 Panulirus versicolor
ATGTCTCACCTAGGAAAAAGTAGATTAGCTTTTCAGAGGTTTTGGCAAATTTTATTGATTTTCAATACTTTACATTCACTGACATCTTGCCCTATCCATTAATGAGTTATGTTGGGGATGCCTGTCTTTTTACCTACGACTAAGTGGATTGCCATGAAAGTCATCCACAGGCACAGACTAGAATACCATGATTTTGTTTAAACCAGCTGCCAGGTTGAGGAAAATTGTTAACTTACAAAAATCAGAACTTCTGGAAACCACTTAAATCACCTATTCTGTTAACCAGAATGTGATCAAGAAATTCATTATGATATGCATGAGGAGAACTCTAGAATATATGGGCCCAAATTTACTCTTGGAATTCATTTCCTATTGGCATGAGCAGTTTGTTTCCAGAATAAGTTGTGGTAGAAAAGGGAAAACTCCAAAATTAGGGTAAAGTAGAATTTTATAATTTTTGACATTTTATCTCATTCATTTGTTTATTTTTTAAGCTTGTTAGTTGAGTATTTGAATTTATAGATATTTTCTTTGAAAATTGTTAGTTTTTATCAGCTATGTGAGATGTTACTTTGTGGCATCAGAAATCTAAAATTAACTAACCTCATTTTAGACGTAAACTTGAACTTTTTATAACTAAATGTGAAGTAGAACTAGTTTCCATTTTTTCCTTTATGGTTTGTAAGAGAGTTCAAAAAAAGGCTTGTAAAGACATGATACTCTGGTATCACTTCAATAATCTTATTGTGGGTTGCTTTTATAGTTCTGATATATCAAAAAATTTTGTATTTTCAAACTGGCATAAAAGTTTTTTGAACATTGTTGTTGAAATATTAGATAAACGTAGGTCCATGCCATTTTTAGGAATTTATCGCAGTAAAGATATTTTGAAATTTAACAGCAGTCACAAGGATGAGAGAAATTAAGCTCTGCACTATGTGGATTTTGTATATCCTCCTGGCCATGGGTGGACAAGTTGATAGCCAAGGCAAGGTGAAGCCTGTCACAACTCATTTGTCAGCTAAGTGGAGTCACACCCCCTTATTACTGGAAACAGCAGAATACATGAGAGAGGAGAGCCCTGCTACATTTTGGGGCTTTGTAGAGATGGTTGCCCAGAAAGATCCTGAAGTATTCCAGAATAGTAAGTTTATGTAATTTTCGACAGTTTTTTATGATCATATTCGCAGTTTTGACTGGCAATAATGTTTTAAAAGAGTGAAGAAGCTGGAGGTATAGAAGGACAGATGAATGAGTTGAATAGTGCTGATAAACTCCATTTGAGTGTATTTGGGAGGTGTATATGAAAACAAGGATAAGTGGGTATGTGCCTGATGACTAGTTGAAGGCAGGAATTGTTCTTCTCTGCTAAGGTAAAGGCAATGAAATTGATTGTATAAATTACTGGGGGATAAGTCAATTAGAGTAATTGGTTTTGTTGGATATGATAATGATTGATCATGTTGAGATGATTAGTGAATGCCGTACAGGTAAAGAGCAGAGTGGGTTTAGAAAGGAAAGAGTGTGTAAACAAGATTTTTGTACTGATAAAGTAGTTGATAAAGTTTGGAGAAAAGGAAGTATTGTATGCAGCATTTATGGATTGTGAGAGTTGTTTCAGGATTAGGTAAACTTCATTGTATATTGTTTATGGGGAAGACTTTTGATTGCTGTTAAGACGTAAAATATTAGATAAAGTTCTTGAGAAAAGGCATGAAGTGCATGCAACATTTATGGATTTATAAAGTTATTTGATGAATTGGTTAGCTTTCTTAGAAGTCTGACTCAGTATTGTGTATGTGAAGTACTTCTGAATGCTTGTGAAATATAAAGGAAATAGTTCATGTGTTATCTGTGTATTAAGGTTGTGTGATGCCAACATGGTGGTCATTTGTACATATGAATGGAGCACTGCATGAAATGGAAAGGTTGTATGGGTACGTGATTTTAGATGAATTTACTTCATTTGTTGTATGAACATGATGCTGTGCTGTCAGCTGAAAAGGAGGTGAGTTGACAAGAATGATCAGTTGCTTTGTTGTTGTATGTAGGAGGTGAATACTTAGAATGATGCCAGTAAAAGTAAATATCTAGTTTTGAAAGGGGCAGAATGTCACAGTGAATGGGAAGAACTGGAAACTGGTGATGAGTTTAGATATTTAGGAGCAAATTTCATTAAGGATGAAAGTAAGAGGGTCGCCAATTAAAGTAGAGTCTTGCAGGGGAGGAGAATTGGAGATGAACTGAAAAGTTTCATATATGGGGAAAAAAAACAATATTTAAGTGCAAACAGTGCAAGAAACTTGTATCAAGGAGTATTAAGGATTGCTAGTCGTCTTTATGAGGCATAGGGCAGGATATGTAAGAAATGTGAGTAGAGATGATAATGTATGTAGCACTCTAGTGAAGGAATTAGGAGAATGGATAAAGTAATTGCTGAAGGTGAAAGGATATGTGCTATGAAGAAATCATTAGATAGTTACGCTGATTTAGGATGGTATGGTTGTTTGAATGTATGACAGATGATTGTTTGATGAAGAGGTTATATGGTACGCTTAAATGTAAAAGGAGAGTAAACCACAGAAGAGTTGGATAAATGCATTAAGAGAATTGCAGTAGGGTTAGTGATGTACAGGTGAGGTTGGGAGAGAAATTATTTGAGATGAAATGCAATGAATGCATTTTAAGTATTATGTTGGTTTTGTTAGAGATAGTCTTCCTTGTGTGCAATGTGAAAAGGTAAACAGCTTTCATATAATTGTAAATTCATATTTCCCTTTAAAACACCAAGGCATTGCTTAAGGTTGTATGTAAGGGATTTGAAAGGCTGTATGTACCTAGACCATTCCACAGAATTAGTTTTGACAAAAGAGTTTTTATTTGCAATGGCATATACAGTTGATTAAAGAATTTCCTTTCGTACTGATACAAATAGTGACTTGTCATTTAAGTTAGTTTTGTTTATATATATATATTTTGTTACTGATTTTATATATTGGTTTTAGTTAATTCTCTTAAAGCTTTTATTGTGGCTTCATCCGAACAGAAAGTGATAAGGAAATATTTGAGGAGACACTCTCAGCAGCAGGACAGTTCCTGTCCCCATCACAGCTTGCTTTGTTAAAGCTCAGCTTATCGTTGCGAGCCTACTCCCCCAGGATTGAAATGTACCATCAGATAGGTCTTGATCGAGACCTGCCAAGCAGTGACAAGTGTGGAGCTGCAGTAGATGTAAATGGGAAGCTGACATGTGATATTGAGGAAATGAGACAGCTTGTTCAAAAGGAAACTGGAGACAAACCCATCACATATGAAGTAGATCATCATTTTCCTGGAGGAGAAAATGCTAAGGTAGTTTTGTATTTGATTGGAATAGAGTGAAAGGTTTGAGACTGGGTTTGTAAGCATTTATGAGTTTGCAGAGGAAGGGAGGGGCCTTCTGATGCATGATCGTTGGTTTGAAAAGATGATTGCTTTGCATTGTGTTAGCTAAGTTTTTGTTTGGTTGAGACTAGCTTTAAATTCTTGTACAGTTGAGAGTAAGTATGAGAGTTTTATTATTTTAGCTTTAAAGCATGAGAGAATGAAAATTATTGTAGTGTTAGTGCACATGCTTCGTAGGAATAGAGCTTGAAAGAATAACTGAGGAACTCATTTTTAGGAATTAGGTAAACAATATGTTCTGAAACAAAGAAAAATATTAAGTGATATGGAGGTATGGAGGTCCAAGGTATAGTTATGGTAGATAGAGCAATAATGTGTGCATTACTGGACATGGTAAGTAGTTTGTCTGCTTGAAGTGGAGTAAGTTTATATGGTACCCTGATAACATTGTTACCATTTTCATCTTTGTTTTATTGATTGTAAACCTGTAATTTCAGTAGTCAGTATGTTTTTATGAGCCTTCAAATGCATTCAAAGATTGAGAATCATCTGGCAACACCCCAGCTTCGTGTCTTTATCATTATTGTGGGCATGTTATACTTTACTGGAATCATTGCAATATACCTTAATCAGTTGTGTAAGCTTGTTGCCATATGACTTATAACTTTTTTGGTCATTCTTATAAGAAAAGAGCATCATGAAAGTTGTTGGTGTACATATCATCCATACTAATCTATGATAACTTTTCTTCAAATATGGATTAAATGCAAACTGACAAATGCAAAATTCCTTTGTGTAGTTAAAGCATTTTAATTGGAGTTGAGAATAGCTTAGGAGATGCTAGAAAAGTAGGTACAGGATTTGGAGGTCTAGAAATATATAAATGAAGGAAAGGATGTTTTTGTGCACTTTTATTCTTTATGATATCTGATGGGATGTGTGTTTTCCGGAATCATATGTGATAGAAAGATGAAAGTAGGATGTTTAATCATAGTTGATTAATGGATTATTAAATTTGAGTTAGCAGTGACAAATAGGAATGAAGTAGTATTTTTGTACATGATATTAAGATGTAGGAGTTAGATGGTGGTTTTGTATATAAGAACTAATTGTGGACTGATTTTTGCAAGGCACTGTTATGATAAAGACAACTCATAATGAAAGTTTCAAATGAGAATTGATATGGTGGAGCTTGAGTCAGCATGATGACAATATATTCGAGAGCAAATTCCTGTATAGAAAAGTTGTATACCATTTTATTATTATTTTACTAACATATTGGTCTTGTAGATTTATTTATGTTTAACAATTTCCTAATGGATTAGGTTGGAGTGGTGCTGTATGGTGAATTAGGATCAGCAGAATTTAAGAAGTTTCATCAAGCTTTGAAGGACCTTGTGAGTGAAGGCAAAGTGGATTATATTCTCCGTCATCGGATAAAAGTAAGAATCCATATCAATTTATTTTATACTTGGCTCTCTCTCTGACATCCTTTTCCTCTGGCAACTTTCGTCAAAAGGTGGCCTCAGCACAGATTATATTTAACGGTAATTGTGAATAGTTTTTTGATGAAAAAAAGTGCTGAACAACAAATTGTGAAGACTTCACCTTCATATGATTTTCACGATATAACCTCAGAACCCTGTTAAAAGGACTACAGCAGCTTCAAGGCTGTGCTGCACTTATTAGCCAGGAATTAATGGACCCTTATGGAGTAAAAACTTTGGCAAAGGCACTGTACTTTTCATCCATTGATAATCATAAAGCCATGCTAAAAGTGGCACTTTACCAGTGGCACAACCTTAAGCAGGTGGGGTCTGATAACAGCAGACATGTATGCATATACAAGTATATATTGATACTGTAAGAGTGGGTGTTTCCAGACTCTGCCTGCTGTATGTTATACCATGAGTGAAAAGTCACCTTTGGTGAGGCTCTGTCGGTAGTAGTACAGTCTCTTCAAAGAACTTCTCTCTCTCCAAAGGAGTCTTCATTTTCCTGCTACTGGAAATACTTAGCCTTAGGCTGCAGGGGCCTTTCTTTGAAATTGGTTCTGGGGTAATTAGAAATAGAAAAATAGATATGTAAAACTGAATGTTCAAGTGACAGAGTTGTAAGTTTGTTGTGGGAGAATAAAATGTTTTGGAAAGAGGTTGATAGTGTAAAAAAAAATAGAGAACAAATGTGAACATCGTTGATGGGGATGAATGGAGAGGTTGTAACAGGTAGTAATGAAGTGGGGAGGCATTGGGATGAGTACTTTGGACTGTTGAGTGTGTTTGATGATATTTTGTCAGAGTACAGTGTTTTTGGTAGGAGAGGTATGTGAGGTGAGAAAATCAGGGCAAGTGGTTTGGTGGCAAGAGAAGAGGTGGTGAAAGCTTTGCTGTTAAGAGAGCTGGAGTAAATGGTATTGCAGTTGAATTTCTTAAGAAAGGATATGACTTGTTGGTTGCTTGGTTATGATTTTGAATGTATGTATGGATCATGGTGAAGTGCTGAAGAATGGCTGAATGCATGTATAATGCTTTAGTATAAAGGCAAGGGGGACGAAGTTTAGTGTTCAAATTACAGAGGTGTAAGTTTGTCGAGTGTACTTGGTAAGCTGTATGGGGAAGTGGTGATTGAGAGAATGATGGCATGCACAGAGCATACAAACCTCTGCAGTTTGCTGAGTTTTCAAGCAAAGAAAAATAGCCTCAAAGACATTTCTATTTTATAGTTGGGAATGAATGAAATTTAGGTTTTAAGTAAAGAAGGCAATTAAAGATATAATATTACAGATGATTGTTCATGAAATGAATGATGCCATGCAGTACATGGGTGATACCAGTGTTTTATGTAAGAGAAATTTAAGATTTTTAGCACTATATTTATTCATGTTTGAGGTAAAGATGCACATTGATTTTGTTGATCAGTATGCAGAATGAATTATTTGTTGCCTTAGAATCGATCTTCAAAGAAAGTTCGACTGAGTGGGTATGGTGTGGAATTGGCCATCAAGAGCACTGAATACAAGGCTCAGGATGACACTAAAGTTCAAGAGGATGGAGAAGGACATGAAGAGGATGAGGAGCAGGAAGTGGAGGTTGAGGGTTTCCTCTTTTCCAAGTTAGAGTGAGTTGCTTTCATTTTCATATGTACTAATTACCATAAAATCTTGAATTTATAGTTTGATATAACAGCTGAATTTTTTTATTGCTGTAAGTTATGAGAAGAAACAACCAGGGGTTATCACAAGAGAAATTCCACAGGGAGCAAGGTCATATAAATAGTAAGAACCTGTGAACACTTTTATGTTTCCCACATTGCATGACCAATATTTCATCCATTGCCTTTTGTCACATTTTCGTAGCTTTAAAGTTTAGTCAGATACTGATATAAGATCATGCAGTGTTCCCTAGTATCTGAAGAACTAAGTAGTATAAAACCTAAAACTTTTGCTTGGACTTTGCCTGAGTTAGGCCTCATGTGAAATTGTGTAAACTAGAACTTAACATGGCTTCTGAGTTAAGGAAAGTTTCACCTTTGACTTTTGAACTTAATTTATTTTTAGTATTTTATTTTTCAGACAATATTTCATCCCCAATAACTGTAATGCACTGATGGTAATAAAGTACTCCATGGAACATCCTTTTATCCTTTTAGTTACTGTAGACTTTCTCTTTGAATTCAGGGTTATATTTGAGTATTATTAAAAAGTTCAGGAATGGAAGGAAATTCCACGTTCCCTGAGAGAAAAATTAAAGGTAGTAATATATCAGAATAGTTTGGCAGAAGCTAATTTTTGATGTATTGTAATACTTGAACATATTTCGATATATTTTGTTAGTTTTTTTACTGATTTTTCTTTTTAGGTCTCTTCATCCAGAAAAGTTGGAAGAACTGAATCAGTTGAAAAAGCACTTAGTGGAGTCACGCCATGAAATGGCACCAATGAAAGTCTGGCAGCTACAGCATTTGAGTATGCAAGCTGCTCAGCGCATCATGTCAGCACCTAAGGATCAACAGCTTAGTCTCTTTGTTCATACAGCGCAGAACTTTCCAATGCTTGCGCGTTCACTGGTTAGGATAAAGGTAGGTTTCATTTGGACTTTATTAATGTCAATATGTCCCAAATGGTAGGGTATTTAAGGATTTTACTTTTTCTTAGAAAGATGACTTGATAGTAAAGCTTTTTATTTTCATGTATACTCTTGAAGGTTTAGCATTAGTCAGATTGCATATTAACCATTATGTATGATGAAGATTAACAAACTCTCTTGTATTTACGCATCTAATATGATGTGTTGAACCATCAACTTACTTATGTTAAGGATTGTACATTGCCCAAGTTCCAGCTGGAAATCTCCCCCCTTGTATCACTTTCCTAATGAAGGAATGAAATTAAGAGACAAATGAGGATCTTTTATCCTCAAAGCCTCACTCTTGTGGGAAATAGTGAACGTGTATGAAAGAAAAAGAACATCACCCATGTCTTTTTGTTGGCAAACTGTAAAGCACATTACTGCAAATACTCTTACAACTCATTGTTAGAATGAATATATAAAGTTGCCTAATGTACTTCAGCTCATGTTATATATGCGTTAGATTATAAAAGTGTAGACATTACAGTTTATAGTCATCACGAAGTCTTAACCAATGCTGTTATTTATTTTTTATAACTGCAGTACATGTGTGCTTTGAATGTCAAATTTACAGGTAGATGACAAAATGAAGAGAGAAATTCTGAAGAATCAGAACCAGCTCAGCTCTCAAATGGAGGTGAACCCATCTGATGCTGCTCTCTTCATCAATGGGATGTATCTTGACATGGACTATACCAATATATACACCTTGCTTGATCATATCCGAACTGAAGAAAGAGTAATGGGAGGTCTTCATAAACTTGGTGAGTCAAAATTTTGATTTATCAGCTTCTTTTATTTTATATAATTGAATTGTGTAAATTGTGGTATGTATAGGAGTTAGTTTTGGGACTTTCCTTAAGGTGGTGATGTATTAGAATTTTAAGGATCATGTTTTGATGTAGAATCAGATGAAGCCGTTTCATATTTGTTCATAATCCTTAGGGCATAGCTTATTTGCTAGAAGTTTACACATTTACATATGTTGTAATGAAGTAGGTCTGTTGATATTCATAAGCAAGAACTCTAGTTTAAAAAAATATAATGGTTAAGTGAGTGTGAAATGGTAGGTGGCATTTTCTTTGGCTTTGTTTAGCTTAATAGTGTTGAGAAGGTGAATAGTAAGGGAAAGCATGAGCACAAAAAAAAGGGAGACACTGTTTAGGTATCTCTTATGAAGTTGTCATTAACTCATGTGTAGCAGATTGAAATTTGTCATTCTTCTATTAGGTTTTTTACCTGTATATGTATGCAGAATAATACTTAAAGAGGAACCTCGTTCTCTTGTGATCATGTTGACCAAATTCATTGTGAAAGACTGAAATTTGCAAATTATCTGAAAACCCTCCAATGTAGTATGGTGCTTATGAATTATATACAGGTATAGGAGCTTAATTGGATTTTTGAAGTTGTATTATGGTGTGAATCTTATCATTGTGCAAACTGTTCAGCACTGTGTAGTATATACATTCACAAGAGTTAACACTCTCCCAGCTTGGATGCAGAGGGGAGGAAAGGGATCTGCTGCTCCTGCAATAAAAGAATTCTTAGATGAAGATGGTTGGGGAAATCTGTTTTAGGTGCCAGAGTGGTAGAACATAGCACAGTGTAGGTAAGACTGTCTGATGATGATGATGGTGCAGATGTAAGGGGAGGTTGCGTGGACTTGAATGCAGCGGCACTGTATCTTGGCTAAAAAAGACCAAGGTCCTCCATAAGTTTGACTCGTCAGTATCATTTTAGATCACAACCTTCATGGAGTTCATCAGAAACAGCTAGTTAGGTGGCAACATTTGATGGATAGTCAACCAATCATCAACCTGCCAGAATTGTTTGGGTGTTGGCCCATTGACTAGGTGGCTGTTTCTTTCTTTCTCATCCTTTATTCCTCCTCTTTACCTTCCTCATCTTGCAAAATGTCTTGACTGTTGTTGCTTAAAATTTCTTCGTCTGTCAGCTTATCCTGTGTCCTCAGCACCCATGTTGATTCTTACATCAGTCTTGCCTTCTTTGATATCATATGCAGTGCATTCATGGCCAAGATTATTCAAAAGATATTTAGTAATGTTAGACTTAGACAGTTCAAAGTCTCTGGCCATTATTTATTCCAGCTCTGCTTGATAGTTTCTTTTTTTTGACTAGGTACGAGGTGTTGCTAGAGTCTTTTACAAAATCTTTCATTTTCAGACGTTTAGAGTAGTCAGACATGGTTTTCCTTTTCTGCTTGTGGAGACACTTTAGAAGTTGTTTATTAGAAAGTGTGAAATTTTGGATTACTTCTTGTAGTGTTGCCCATGACTAGCATGGCCTCCTCCAACTTTATTGACCTAAGGTGAGCCATGATGGACAGGCTAGCATTGTGTTGGAATCACCAGGTCAAAATAAGAAAGGTCATCCAGTTGGACTTTTGGTCCTTGTAGTTGACAAGGAGTGTGATTCTGTTCTAAAATGCCGTAGAGTCTTGTACTTTCTGATAGCAAGTGGCTTCAGCTTGTGAATTCCTGCAGTATTAAAACAAAAGGTTGAGGTTATTTTCTCCTTGGTTTTGTCATTGCCTGATAGCATCTTCTCTTCCATGCTTGGTGGAGTACAGTTTGGTATACATTGTTACATTAGCCCGTCACGTCACAACTGTAGTCTTGCTGAGGTGATGACTTGTACTTGTAGATGAATTCCTCATGTTTCTGACAGACTATTGCTATTTCCAACATTATCATGTGCATCAGATATGTTTTGTGTGTGAGGATAGAAATGTGAATGGAGACTTGTTGTTTGATGAGTTTATTTAGCATGCAATATGAAAATTTTAAGATTTTTTATATTAGTGTGGGTACCCCTGTTCTCTTTAACACATTTAACATATGGATGTGTGAGTTTCATTATGAGGCTGTTTCCACCCTGTGTAAATAAGAATAGAACTTAGAGATGATGGATATGATAGAACTATTGTTTTTCTCTTCAACAGGAGTGTATGGAGAATCTTTAAGTACGCTGCTACATCTGGATGTCAGTGAAAGCAATCAAGAATATGGTATTGATATTCGTGACACAGCTATTATGTGGATGAATAATATTGAAACAGATAAAGCCTATCGCAAGTGGCCAGTATCAACAGGAGAACTTCTGAGACCAACATATCCAGGCATGTTGCGCAGTATCCGGAAGAATTTTCACAACTTGGTAATTGTTTTAAATGTTGATTGATTATAAAAGGTAGATTACATATCAGGAGATTGCATATGTGTCACTGTATTATTGTTGCACTATTACTCAATATGCTTATGTATTTTTGTGGGCATCACTGGTTAATTTCATGAGAGTAGTTTGGAATTGTATGTCTTACTTACCTCACCTCAGAAACAAAATGCATACAATTTTTGAATGGCCTGGTCACACCAGTCTCATCCTCTTAGGCACTCTTGATGTCTAGCAAGAATGTTTGCTCTTTAAGGGAAGAACAATAGGAAGATGATCATTTTTTTTCCTGGGTTAGCAAGGTTCCAACAATGTTATATGGTTGCAAGACGTGGGCTATGGATAGAGTTGTGCAGAGGAGGGTGGATGTGCTTGAAATGAGATGTTTGAGGACAATATGTGGTGTGAGGTGGTTTGATCGAGTAAGTAATAATAGGGTAAGAGAGATGTG
>JAUUDZ010455713.1:0-12126 GCA_032361705.1 Panulirus versicolor
TTGGTCTCCCACTTCTCCTCATTCCCTCCACCTCTGACACATATATCCTCTTTGTCAATCTTTCCTCACTCATTCTCCCTGTGTGACCAAACCATTTCAGTACACCCTCTTCTGCTGTCTCAACCACACTCTTTTTATTACCACACATCTCACAGACATATACATGTATACACATGTACATACTCGTACTTGCTTGCCTTCATCCATTCCTGTCGCTACCCTGCTCCACAGGCAATGGATGAAGGCAGCAAGTATGGATATGCACATGTGTATATATGTATAAGTCTGTGTATGTATATGTATGTATACATTGAAATGTATTGGTATGTATATGTGTTGGCGTTTATGTATATGCATGTGTATGTGTGTGGGTTGGGCCATTCTTTCGTCTATTTCCTTGCGCTACCTCGCTGATGCGGGAGACAGCAACTAAGTATAATAAATGAAATAAATAAGAATATATATGATATATTGATTTCTTTCCCAGTCAACAGTATGTAAAAGAATAATGGAGAGATTGGGCCAAGACGATATAGAGCATTCTCAGCGTCGAGTGGTCTGCATTTCACAGGATGCATTTTACCGTCCACTCAATGCAGAAGAAAGTGCTAAGGCACTGAAGGTCAGCTTGACATCCAGTTTCTATTATTTTATATGTAGAATTGTTCTTTATTTATTAGAAATCAGCACGTGCATTTTGTCAAGAGAATTTTAATGTGGAACAGTTAAAATGAATTTATACCCCAGATTAGCTTTTCATGCCAGTTTTCTTTTTTATTGATTCATACTGATAGGCAGTTTTTTGTTATATATTTCAGGGTGTCTTTAACTTTGACCACCCAGATGCTTTTGACAATGAACTTGTTTTGAAAACACTTCATCAAATACTTGATGGCAAAATCTGCAAAATTCCAAATTACGATTATGTAACTAACTCAAGGTAAGTTCTAAGTTTTGTTTTCACAGTTTTAACCTTTAGTCATGAAAGGCTTGAAAGAGGGTATTAGCCATTTTCAAGGAATGTGATATGTTCTTAAACTTAAACAGTAAGACTTCAACTTCCTTGACAACCCATTGTAAGTTGAACTTTTGAAACCCATGTTATAGAGGGGTTATTTTCCTTACCAATTTTTTTTCCATTGTATATTTTATGGATGGATTATACTGTACCTGTAACAACTTAGCCTACCACCCATATGCAGTACCACACTCTGTAGTGATGTGATTTAAATGATGAAAAGGTGCTGTACTGAAACATGGCAATAAGGGGTTTAGCTGTGGCTGGAGTGGGGTGGGGTGGACTGAGGGTTAGTGGGAGGGAGAGGGAGAGGTACTAGGATTATCAACATTACCCCCATGAATTGTTTGATTCAAGTAATGTTATATTACAGGTAATGTTGGAAGATATTTGTTTTGTGGATTAGGGATGGCTTTGTAAGAAGAGGGAGGGTACTAGGCATGTGTTTTGAGATAATCTTGGTAAATAGTACAATGAAAAGAAAGGAGTTAATGATATCCCTCTGTAAGATAGATTGCAGTAAAGCAGCTGCAGTGAATGGGATTGTGGTTAAGTTTCTCACTGATGGAGTAAGTTTTGTTAGTTGCTTAGTTAAGCTGTTTGATGTCTGTTTGGCCAAAGCCTGATGCCTGGCAGCACACACTAATAAAAGTAAGAGGAACAAAACTGACTTTCAGTTATTGAGTATAATAGTTAATTTGTATAGGAGAGTGGTGATGGAGAGGATTGAGGCATGCATGTGACTTTGCAAGAGGTAGAGGATATAAGGAGTGTATGCTGGATTTGAAGAATTTGTGAGAAATACTTGGGAAAAGAGAGGGATCTGTATGTTACATCATAGTGATATGATAGGGTTGACAGTTTTTGTACAAAATGTTTTGAATATATGGGTAAATAGAGAGTTGCTAAATGCCGTTGGAATTCTTTATTGGCAGAGTAAGACATGTGCTAGTAGCAAGGGAAGAGGATGAATGCTAGGGCCACATAATATTATAATGGCCAGTTAGTCTGATCATGAACAGGGTGGTGAGGGAATTGAATACAAGAGTCTCGGAGCAAAGGTTGGCCCTAGATTATGTTCGGGTGTTTGAGATGAATTAGTTGTTGTATGATGATGAGATGGTTCTGGTTGCAGACTCCAAAGAGAAATGCCAAAAAGTTGCAGGAGAGTTTAGGAAAATGTGTGAAAGGAGGATGTTGAGATTAGATATGAACAAAAGTATGGTGAGAGGTTGTAAGAGGATGGTGAGACAGTGTGGTATTAGTGTAAGTTTAAATGGGGAGGACCTGGAGGAAGTGGATTACATTAGGATCTTGGGAGTGGAAGTGGAGGGCAGAATTGAGCCGCAGATGGAAGAGGGGGGCAAATGTTCTTGGTGCATTAAGGAATGTGTAGTAGAAGAGATCATTGTCTGCAAGGGTAGAGATGAGTATGCTTGAAGGTATATTGGTTCAGACAGTGTTGTATGGATGTGAATGCAAATGAAAGGAAGAGGGTATTGGAAATCAAATGCTAGAGGTTTAAACATGGTGTAAGATGGTTTGATTTTGCAAGGAATGATAGTGTAAGAGAGAGGTTTGGTAATGAGCTCAATTTTGTTGAGTGGACTGACCAGGGTGTCTGTTTGGGTTGGCTGTGGATGGTAGGCCCTGTTGTCATTGCTGTATACATGATAGCTAAAGACTGTTTGTGTGCAGATGAAGCCATTGCTTGTCTGTTCCTAATGTTACCTTGATAAGAATGAAAAAGTAATTAGGTTTAGTTAGGAAAATTATATTATTGTTTTTGATTATGTTAATTTGTCAGACATTTTATATTGTACTTTGCAAAATATTTTAGTTACACAGTAGTAATGAATTACATGGGGATTTAAAAAATATCCAAAACTTTTTAGATCCAGTTAATTCAGATTTGTATTAGTAGCAGGACTGTTACATGTATGGAACATTTTGCAGGTAAGGACTTTGTTTTCAAAAATGATTATTGGATTGAATTTTATGCAAGTTTCCACACTGACTTTATTTACTGGAGCGTCCCCTAACTCTGTTAAAATTTTACAAGATATCTCATAAGAAATATAATTTAGATGTACCTAAGTTTTCTAATTGCATTTTTCTAGGTTGGAAAGCACAACTACTATTTACCCTGCAGATGTAGTGCTTTTTGAGGGTATCTTGATGTTCTACCAACCTGAGATACGAAGGCTGTTTCACATGAAGCTCTTTGTTGATTCTGATGCTGATACAAGATTGGCCAGAAGAGGTACTTGAGTGATAAGCTTGGTTTCTTTAGGGAAGCCTGGGTACCGTTAGAAAATACTGTATGAACATTTGGATTTAATTATGTCATTAGATCAGCACTCTGTGCACTCTATAACAGATATTTTAATAGTGTTGTTGGATCAGCATAGTACAGAGAAGTGGATATTTTGATGTATGTATTAACCACTTGGCATAGATATGAACTTCTATAATGTACTCTCATCAGCATACTCATCATATGGGTTCCTGTGTTTGTATACCTCTCCTTTTTTTTGCCTTATCCGTTCTTCCTGAGGGGTACCATAGTACAGATGGAACGCTTCATTTATTCATTAACAGAACTTTGTGTTTGAGACTGAGACTTGACAGAATTAATAGAGAGCTGTATGTAGTTAGCATATAATCAGTTCCTTTATCTTATAATTGCAAACCAAAGTGTAACTTTTTATTCCTAGGTTGTGCTTCTTCATGAGAATTGAAAAATAGGGCCAGGAATTTCAGTATGCTGTATAATTTTTACACACACACATGCTGTATAATTTTTACACACACACACACACACGCACACACACACACACGCACACACACAGTTTCTTTTGATTTGTAGTTTGTCTGGCCATGCACCTGGATTTAAGATAAACAAACAGTGTCTCCTTGCACAATTTTCTCTTCTTGTTGAGTTTTTAGCTTAAGTATTGAAGATTTTGAAATTTAAGTGTTATTTGACTCTCCAAAAATGAGCAAGCAACCAGTTTCTAATGATTTTGCCAATGACATGGCTAATTATCAGTTTTAATGTAAAACTGGTTGTGCATATGTGAGAGTGGGTGAATACAGTAATCATGGGATAAATCTGAAAACTTCTTGCATTACTCTGTAAATAAATCACTGTGAAAGTTACACCTATTAGTGCAAATCATTAAATCTATGCTGTGATATTCATAGAAACTTATTGCTTATACATTTTTATAGCTTTAGTATCTGGCATTTCCTTGACTGAAGAGCTTTTGTACCCAAAATTTCGAGCAACTCCCAGCACAGATACATATAGTAAATTGTATCTATGAATTTATCAGACATGATTCAGCCTTCTCTTGATGTTCATTGAAAGCTTTATGTTTAATCAGATTCAGACAAAATTGTAATTAAGTGAAACACTTGCAAACATAAATTAGAGTGGCTAGACACCATACTGTATGATCTGTTGAAGCTGAAGCAGTTGCAAAATGTGCCACTATAAGATCTAGGGCTGAATGATGTTTTTTCTTAATTATGGTCATTATAAACATACTATATGTGCAGTACCTTAGAACATCAGTATTGTATTATAAAATTTCCATTGAAATATAATGGAATTATGCTCATAAGCAGCACATCCTCATGCCTGGAATTGTTGGATGATAAAGCTTTTCCTGTCATACAGAGAGAGGTTGTTTTTAAAGAAAGGGAGATTTAGAATAGGGTTAAGTGTAACCCCTGATTTTATTACTGTAATGACAGTAGGTAGAAACATTACTGTAATGTTCTATGTAAAATTTCAGTAATGCGTGACACAAGAGAACGGGGAAGAGCCCTTGAACTAGTGCTTCATCAGTACACAAATTTGGTCAAGCCAGCATTTGAGGAGTTTTGTTTGCCTGTAAGTTTCACATGTCTTTTATTTTAAATATGTTTTACGTAGTATTTATCAGGAAATACATATTTACCTATACCTGTGCACTTAGATGTTTATCAGTGGAAGTTATATCTAGGCTAAGATGCATTTGACCTGACCACAATGGGTCAGGTCAAACTTTACTTTGTACCCACCAGCCCCTTGTGGATATAAAAAGTTTACATATTCCTCATGCTTCAGCATCTTATATTTATCAATCACCTTTCCCAACAAACACAACATTAACAAAACATGTGCACACCATAATGTCTGCACCAGCACTAAGCAAACACCCTCTCAGCATAGTTGTAAATTCCACTCCACTAGACGCACAACAAGCTGGAGATACACTGCCCAGGCTAGCACATGTTGCACATTCTTGTCAGCATTACAGACTTGCCTATCTCTCCAACAGTACAAACATCAGTTCATATAGTGAAACCCTCTCATGTCCAAAGTGCAACTTCAATGGTGAAGGCACTGAAGGCTTAATCCTCACTAGTCTTGCAATCTTCCCCAAAGACTCACATAACATCAGCATGCTTCTTTTCTGTGGTCCCATCCATTGGATGTGCCCAGCTTACTGAGCACAGAGGGAGCTCCATAGAAGGGGATCCAGGGCAGGAAGGTAAGGCACAGGTAAATTGTTTCCCAGCATGTACAAAAATAAATAGCATGAGACCCAAAAGTTAAGTTTGGATTTTGGCAGAATTTTTTCCCCATGGAACATACCCTGGTTGATATCTTGAAGAAAATTCCACATGTGATTGAATTGATAGAGATGTTTTTCTGTCCCCTGCATAGTATGGAAGATACCCAGGGATTGCTTTTTCTGTTGTCATCACTCTGTCCTACTGTCCTACCATCTGTAGAGAGTCAATCCTTGTTTCAGTGAATATGCTTTTGACTTGACCCATGATGGTTGGATGAAATGCATGTAGAGTATATGTTTCAGCTGTTACCTAGTAACTTAACTGAGTGGCAAAAGAACCATGATTCCAGTTTGGATTTTGCCTAAACTATGCTCCTCATGATAAGGTGTAACCTGAAACCTAACCTCGCTTATAACTTGGAAAGTGACCTGACCTGTAAGGGTTAGGTAATGTGCTTGATATAGAGCTGCCAACTATTAGGTTTTTGCTGTTTTTTTTTTTTTTTTTTAGATAAATATGATAGTACGATTTTAGTAAAATGCGTTTATTTTTTACTTTGGTGGTATGTTCATGTATTGTACATTATTGTGTATGTAATGTATTGGAAGTTCTCATGGGTGCACTGTTTAATATATAGTGTATGTTCTCATCGCACACGCAAGTACTAATGCAGTGTACAGAATAACAGTTGGACATTGGTCAATTTCTGACCATTTCACGGAAATGACTGCACAAATTGTTGCACAGTCAGTCTTACCATCCAATCGTATTTTTAGCTTGTGTAACCAGGCTAGTGCTACTCCTAGGCCAAGCCCTCCTGAGTCTTCTTAAAGTCGTGCAAAATTATCTTGTATGGAAGTGAATAAGAAATTATTTCCCTTCCATCTCTTGCTTTTCTTCAAAGTAGTAAAATTTGTTTTACTAAGATTTTCTAGCACTGACATGTGAAGAGTAACAATGAAAAGTTTGCTTGAAAAAATCATATACACAACGCATACATTACATCATTACATCAGTTTATTTGGGATAAAATGAACTACTGTGTATAAACCTGACCCTTTCCTGCAAAATTTGGTGTGGTCAATCTCTTACAAACCAGTGAAAATACTCGTATTACCATTACAAATACCAAATCATGTCTATGTATGTGTAAAACATTTGAAAAGTGATATGATAAGGAAAATCAATTAGACAATGACCAGTTCATAATGGAAGAGTTTGAAGAGGTCAGAATGTTACAACTATCTCCCACATGGGAAAAGTTGGTCCTCTTGTTTTGATGTTTTGGCTTGCTGTTGTTCGTATTGTAATCATTTAATGCATCATTGAACAAGTCGACAGTGAGCTGGAAAAGAGTAAAGTCACTTCATCTTGGCATCGATTTCGGTTACAAAATCAAGCAGAAAGAAGCAGACTTTTCAGCCGGAATGTACCTGGAAGTGGCCCTGCATTGTACAATCAAGAAAAGATGAACTTACAGCACAATGTCAAGTTTGGGCTTTGGACTTTAGTATTACACACAGAGGAGGGAATGACATTCAGACTAGATACTTTGTTGGTTTTGAAGTGAACAATAGTGGACTGTCTACATGTAGACAAACAAATGGAGATAATAGCTTGAGCACTGGACACCACAATTTCCTGTATTGAAAGTGCCTCCTGTATTGTGTGTGGTTGTAAGTTTCATCTTGCAAAATTCATTATTTTTTTTTGACAAGGTTGGCTGCTCTTTTAATACAGTACTTTGTACTCTTGCTTCTCATCGTGTAAAGAATTGAATGGCAAAAGGCTCTTAACTCATGTTGATTTTGCCTGAGTAAATCCCTGTGTATAAAGAATTAAGCTAGAACTTAACATGGTTCATAATTTGCAGAAAAGTCCACTTTTGGCCATGGAACATAGTACTGATATATAATTCATACACTTGTTTCTCAGCACCTAAAGGATTGAATGAAATAAGACCCATAACTAGTTTGGATTTTGCTTTATTTTATGCCCCATATAAGAGGTTAAATGTGGAATAAAATCAGAGATACACTTTGAAGACTTGACTTGATTCATAAGGGTCAGGTCAGATGTATTCAACTGATTTTGTTGCACAGTTGTTTCCAGCATTTATTAATTATAATGCATAAGGCTGATAACTGTAGTTTGAAGTTTGCCTGAGTTATTTCCTTTATGAAAAGACTTAACAAAAGAACCAATCAGGCTTGCAATTTTAAATTTCCTGCTTTTGCTTGGATCTTAGTCTCAATAAATGTGCTGCTTTTTAAATTTCTGATATGCTTGAATAGACCCATGCTTTCAAGAGGCATATATTTATGCCACATGACATATGCAACTCTTATTATTCTACAGAAAAATCCTAAGCTTATTAACTACCCTTAAGTCATCAAGGTAGGAGGGCAACTTATGCATGCTTATGGAAAGCATGGAGGACGTTTATGCACGAATTTAAATTCCCCGCCAGTATTTGAATAGGTGCATGTTTTCTTGAGGCATTTATAGACACCATTTGTCATCTGCAGCTCTAATTATCATGTGGAAATCTTTCAGGCCTTTCATTTTACCCATAGATTCTCTTGGATTGGACAGTTCTAATTGAGGGAACAGGTGTGATAGAGGCACAGTGGTGGATGGTATGTGTAGGGATTGGCACCACATATTCACCAGGTTCTTTGAAAAAGCACACAGCTGCCCATTCAGTTACTAACGGAGGCTTCCTTACAGCTCCAGTGATTCGTTTGTTTGGTTTGCCATATATGGCCAGCCAGCAGAGCCCACAGTGTATAGAATTAAATTTGTGGCAGGAAAATCCATGTGATTAGATTGACATTCATAGTCCATCTTTATGTAATTGTAAAGTGACATCCATAGCACTTTGTGGTGTGACTCTGTATTTGCCCTGTAAGATTTTATTATGGCAATGTCATGTGTTTAAGTTGTTGAATTAGGCTGTAGCAATGTATCCTATGTATTTTCTATAATAGAATATAGATGATATCTCGTGTAACTTAAAGTCTTTAGTTGTGAACATATTATTTTCACTATCACATAATATTGAAATATTGAAACTTATCTGGAGGATGTGTATGTATGTTTGCGTTTACAATTAATTTTCTAATGATTTTATTTCTCAATGATCTGATTTCCTAAAGATTAGAAGCTGAGGTATTTATACTGCTTCACCTTAGTTTTTGTTTCTTTTGATTTTTTCATTCTTATTAAAATGCTTGCTAGAGAAATGAATGAGGTTCTGTGTTGTGTCACTAAATTAATTTTGTTCTTTTTCAATTCCATGTTTTTTTTCAGACCAAAAAATTTGCGGACGTGATCATTCCCCGAGGAGCAGAGAACACAGGTAAGCTAAGTTTGTAGAACCAGCACACAAGGAGTAAATGCTAAGGCTTCTAGGGCCACTCACTTGATAAGGTTGAGAAAGTGGTTGGGAAATATTAGGAATCACTGATTGTGGATCATTCAGTAATGAAAACTTGGAAACTGTTGATGAAGTTCCTTTGCCATTTTTTGTTGTTGTATTTTTGATATACATACATTTGGTAAGAATGAAGCAAGTTAGTAATTTTCATCTTATGTCTCAACAGTGGCAAGTCTTCATTTTGTTTTGTGATTCTGCTTGACTGCAGTGCACTGTCTTGGTTTTATTCATTTGTGGATAGTATTTTTGCCGTAGTTTCAAAGTCCTTTGTGTATGTGACTTGGTTTCATCAAACCTTAATCAACTATAATAACTTTGGGTTTAATGTTGTCAGTAAAAGAGACCCTTTGTAGTCATGCTGTATTTGATTATGATTTGTAACACTAATGCTGTCTGTGTATTTGGTCAGCACTATGTAAATTTTGGCTTGCCTTTGTTAAGTTTTGTTAACTTGTGTGAAAATTTTTTTGTAAAATTTTGTTAATGTTGAAACCTGTTTTTCCCTTCAAATTACTGGTGAAAATTAATTTGAACTGAAATTATTTTATATTTCTTATTGTACCAGTGCTAAACAATTGGTTTTCATGATGTCTAACATACAAATATTGTTTTTTAATCTTATTCGCCATTTCCCATGTTAGTGATGTAGCAAGAGGAACAGAAGGAGAAAGGCCTCATTTGCTCACATCCATTCTCTTACTGTTGTGTGTAATGCACTGAAACCACAGCCCCTTATCCACAACCAGGCCCCATGAACTCTTGTATGATTTCCCCCTGATCACTTCGTATGCTGTGGTTCAGTCCATTGATAGCATGTCATCCCATTTAAACACATTACTCCAGTTTAGTTCACTCTGTCCCTAGAATGTTTGCAGCCTTCTGCAAGATCAGGCCCCAGGCCTTCAAAGCATCTTGCACTCCATTCTTCCACCTCTTCCTTGGTATCCTTCCTTGCCTTGTTCCTTCTACTGCTGATGTGTATACCCTCTTAGTCGTTCTTTCCTCTCTTGTCCTTTCTGTATGTCCAAACAATTTTAGCACATCCTCTTCAACTCAGTTGTTTATACTCCTACTACTACAGTTCTCTCTTACTCATCATTTATTTGATCAGCCCTCCTCCTGCTACGTATGTCTTCAAATTTTTCTTATCTGTCACATTCACCTTGTTCTTTATAGTTTTGTTTAAGGCCCACACTTTGTATCCATAGAGCACCAACAGGGCTCCTATACCATCAAACACACCCACCTTTACCCTTACAGACATCAACCTCTCTTTCTACACTTTCCTCAATGCACCCAAGATCTTACATCTCACCCACTGTTTGGCTCCCATGGTTCTGTTCAGTCATATCCACACCTAGGTGTCTAAAACACTCCACTTTCTTTAAGTTCTCTCTATTCAAAATCATGTCAAGTAACCCATTTCTTTTCACTGATAGATCTAATAAGCTAGTTTTTATTCACATTCACTCTCAACTTTCTCCTTTCGCACGTTCCCCCAAACTCAAACACCAGCTTCAGCAGTTTCTCTCTTGAGTCTGTTTGCAGCACCATGTCATTAGCACACAAATGACACACCTCCCAGGGCCCAACCATTCTCAACAGATCGCATATCATACACCTGCCACAGAAGCATCTTTGCTTGGAACCACTCACCATTCTCTCTTTCTACTCACACACATACCTTACTACCTTGATAAAAAATTCCTGACTGCCTTTAGCAACTTTCTTCCAATGCCATGTATTCACAACACCTTCCCCAGAACATCTCTCAACTCTTTCATACACTTTCTCCATATCCATAAATGTCACATACTGTTCTTGTTTCTCTTGGTATTTCTCAAACACATTTTTCAAATCATACACCTGATCTGCATTGTGCTTTCTTGGAAACATCCTGATGTTACTCTGAAACCCCTTTTGGAGAAGCTCCTACAGCTCCAAGGCTGTCGTACTGCCAGTAACAAATATGATGGACTTCTTTAAGTCCTTGTGGTCACTACTATAGATAGCTTTGTTAAGGAAAGTCTTTGTAGTTGAGATAAGCTAAAGAGATCTTTGAAATCCAACAAACACCTTTTTTTGACAGACAGTGAAGTACTTCTTCTGTGATCTGTTTGACTTTTCTTTTGTGGACTTCTGTTTGCTGCTATCAGAAAAGGATGGTTCAGAGTTTGGTGCAATATTCATTAAGTGTAGGTCCTTTCTCTACTTTTCCTTAGATTTTTCTCTAAATCTGTCCTTCTTCACTTGGAAATATTCTCATTTGCTTAAAGGATTCTGTATGTACTTGACAAACATGCATTTTGAAGAATGGAAACACATTTTTCTTGCCACCAACAGAGCTCTGTGAGCATCCATACATTTTTCTTTCTGTTTCTTCATCCCTCTTGTTTTCAAAAAATTATTTGTTGGTTCTCATTATTGTATCAGACCCAAGGCAAACACACCAATAGTTCAATGAACGAAGAGGAATAGTAACTTTAGGCCACCCCACCTTCATGCCATGACATCATAGATCCAGTTAGGGTGCTCTATTATTGTCAAGTCTTATGAACGAGCATCTTTTAGCCTTGGATATTTTGTGATGGTTGAAGTGGGTGAAATCTGTAGATATACATATTTGAAGGTAATTGTGTTTTAAGCCCCCTACCAATCATTTGCTGTCTCAGATACTCATAGGGCCATACCTACAGTAGAGAAGTGTTATTTCATCTTTCAGAACTACATTTTTTTAAATCTGTTTATCCTTTTCTGTGTTTAGGGGTCCAGATCTCTATGATGGTTGGGAGAACTGTCAAGATTAGTGTATGACTGGAAAATGTAGTTCATTAATTTTTTGGAAAAGAATCAAACAACAAGATTTCTGGAAATTTGAGAACAATTTGTTTATACAAATTTTCTTAAGTGCTTCTATAATTGCAAAGATGTGTAGTCCAGGACCATAGCAAGGGAGATGATTTTTAGATGGACCTCTTTGAAAGATGATTCACTTGGATATATTTGTTTTACTGTTGGTTGGTGACTTAATTTAAGTTCCTGGTGAGTAGATTCTCCTCCCTGTGTTTTGATAATATGAGCTGAGGAGAAGTAAAGGAGT
>JAUUDZ010455735.1:0-12423 GCA_032361705.1 Panulirus versicolor
TGGATGGACAGATAAGCTAATGTATGGACAGAAAGAGGTAAAAGTTATTGGTAGATACGGTAATTAGATGGAGATAATCAGATCTATATACATAAAGGTATCAACACAGTATGAACAACGTAAATAGATATAAAGACAAGAAAGACAGTAGAAAAGATAGACAAAGGCGGATGATAAGTGGTCTGCTGATTGACAGACAAAAGAAAGATACATGAAAGCGTACATGCATATATGAATACAATCACACGTTAAACATGCAGGCCAGCCAACATTTGGAATGTATCAGAGAGCACCAGATCGGTGCAACAGAATGAGAAAGGAGGAACAGAAAGACTTTTGAAAAGAATGCGGTGGACAAGGAAGGTAATAACCTAAAACTTTTCCATAAACTATCTGTTAAAGATAAGCTGATCCAGCTATAGTTTCAGAGTTTTCAAAGGATATGAATGACAAGTTCAAGAGGCTTTTTCACAGTGGATAAGTACTATGGTCTCAACACTACTGCGATGGAATTGAGGAAGAAGTCTTGGACAGTATGGAATACAAAGAAACACGAAGGAAGTCAAAAGCAACAGATCATTGGGCCACTTAAGAGCTGTTTGTGATGATGGAAGACTCACAGATTAGTTTGGTAAAGCATCTGAAAACAATATCAACGAGCGAAGAGCCATAGCACATACAATCCGCATGATACTGATGATATGCTGAGGAAGTGTGGAAGTCTACTTGACAGTCCCTCCAAAAATGTTATTGAAAATGTCGACGGAGGAATGTAAGGTAAAGAGGGAGTGGAAGAGAGAGAATGTCGTACCTCCCTCAAAATGAAGGCCGGAGAGTTATGTATGATGTATAGACTATACTTTCTGACGTGAGTGGTGTGTGTGTCGTATTGAGAAAATAATCGGGATGCTATCAACAAAGGATAGATTAACTATGCGAATTCAGGGAAAAGAGGAAATATGTTGTAAAGCTCTTGTTCCTATGAGAAAGCGAACTCTCTTTTAAGCAGAAGAGATTGGGTGAATTACATGTATGTGGACCGTCAGAAAGCATTTGATACTGTTCCACACAGGAGATTGGGAAAGGAGCTGAACCCTTAGGCAGGATGAAGGGAGACACTCCTACGATAGATATAAAATCACCTTTAAGGGAGGAGCGAGGACGCAAGTCAAAGGAGTATTCTTGAAATGGGTTTAGAGTTCGGAAGGGGCGTACCGCAGGACTCGCTCTTGGTGCCGCTGATCTTCTGCCTCTACATCAAGGACTTACCAGAAGGAATGGACTCATAGCTCGATATGTTTATTGGTGATGCGAAGGTCAAGAGGAAAGCCGAGAATGAGGAGGACTGCATCAATTTGCAAAGGGATCTAGAAAGAATTCCAAAGTTCTCCTTGTACATAGCTTATGAAATTCAACCCGACTACTTGCAAAGTATAGTAATGGGGACGGGACAAAGTGAAAGATGGCCTTGCCAGGGATATCATCTAGAAGGAAACAAGCTGCAGGAACATTGCGTGTGTGTGTGTGTGTGTGTGTGTGTGTGTGTAAGAAAAGCCCCCTGCCGACAAATGTTAAAACTTTATTCAAGTAAATGGAGAAGGAACTGTTCAGGAAACTTTCCAAGTCATCCATCAGGCCAAAACTAGAATATGCTTCTGAAGGTTCAAAGGAATGCAAATAAGACTGTCCCAGATTTAGAAGAGTTGAGTTACAGTGAGAAGATACAAGCCATAAATTTGTCCATCAAGGAAGAGACTGACTGGCCCACAACCTTCAAGTTTTCAAACCAGTTTGATGACGTTAGCTGTGACCAGTTCTTGGAAAGATGCGAAGATAGAGCAACCAGAGGTCATAATATGGAAATCAAGCGAGAACATTGTTAGGAAAGATATAAAGGAATACACTTTCAGTGTAAAAGGGTGGAATAAACAGAGTAATGGCGCTGGGAACGTAGAAGACGTTCAGAAGTTTAAAAAAGGGGTTTGATACAGAAGGTGTAACAGATTGGGCCACCTTAAGTACAGACCTGTCCTCCCTTCCCGTACCGTACAAATAGGTCGTTACTTGCTTAGGGATAAACAGACGAGTAGATAGATTGCATGAACAGGCAGAGAGACAGGTAGACAGACGAATGAGCAAGGGCAGCGGTGTTAGAGCTAACTCCGTATAGATGAGTAGGTCATGCCGAGGATCATGTCATGTTCCTCTGGCGGTTTCTGGCAGGGCTGATCGTCCGTGATACTAGTCGCTCATGGTACTGTTCGCTCACGATGCTCGTCACTGGCTGTCTGGCCTTCTTCTCGCTGGCCTCGGTAATATGGAGCGGAATTCGAACTTGGGTAACTTAGTACTTTTGTGGGAATATCTTTTTAATCTTTTTTTTTTTCAATGAATTGTGTGTCTGTCAAGATTCCTTCATTCAATATTTCTAAGTAACCATGATTCGCATTTTCTTTATTTCGTTGAATAATAATCGTTCATTTTCTTTTTCTTTGTCATCTCGCTTATTTCTTTCTTTCTTATGTTATCATTTAATCTCAGTTTTGTTCGACTTAGTCTCTTTTGTCAATCATTCTACGCTTTTATTGCTCGAGTTATGTATATATGTTCGTGGTTGTGCTTCATGGCTATCATCTTGTAGATATTCTTAAAGCTAAAATCTGAAATAGATGATAAAAGAAATTTACAGCACTCAGAATATTGTTCGTCTGCTTGAGTCAGGGTCGAAAAAAATGTTTACTCACATTTTGATATTGAATATGTGTCGTATCGAAAAGTGTTTGCCAGGGTTCGAGAGTCGTGAAGCCTTGGAGTCGGGGGGTGGATGATTCGCTGATTCGAACCTCACCACGATTCGTACACCATAAAGTCGTTCTGTCTCATACAGTAAAGCAACTAACAACACAAAGCCATGTGAAGATGAGTCTCGCATCTCTTTAATTCATATCAGATCAAATATATATGAAATGAGAACCAATGAGCAATGAAACGTGTGTCTGAATCCTCACTATGAAACACCGAGATCAAGCCCGATGAGGACCTCTGAGCGTGAACATCCCTCCTCCAGAGATCATAGATAAGGCTCATTGTGCCCACAGAAAGCCAAGCTTACCTTACTGTTTGACAGATAACGGGAGACCTTTCTAAGGTATGACACTATATTACCCCGTTTGCTTGGGAAAGCAAGCGATTGCTTTTCCAGTTTGATCCATCTTTGTAACAACACCTTCAAAAGGAACTTTCTTCTTGAACAGCTGAAGGAATCGGGAGTTAGAACACTTCACACCGAGAAATCAAGAAGTCAATTCCCTTTCAGTGATTACCTTAAAAAGACAATTACTCAACCTCTTATAGTTTTAAATTTTCTAAGCAGACAAATTAATTTCTCTCGAGCCATCCTTCCCCTTTGAACCAATCGTCTTTTTTTTTCATCTTAATTTCAATCATTCATTCCCTTTACGACCAATTCGTATATCTCTCATCTCATGGAACATTCATGGGGGAAAAAAAAAATAATTATAGATATGGTACCATCTGAGTAAGTGTCTTGCAGATAACCACACGCTTGTCGAAAGGCCATTTGGATTTATGTAAAAGAAAAAAAGAAAGAGAAAGAAAGAAAAAAATGAGTGCACAGCGGCTGCGCTGCTCCACTTTGTTGATCTTATCTATAAAGGTTTAGACGAGCAAAAACAAGTTCTTGCAATATGACTGGATCTTTCAAAAGCATTCTGATCTCATTTACTGTGACGGTCTGCTACGAATACACTTATAAGTAATTTTGTTCACGTAGAACACAGAGAAAAGAAAGATGTTCCTTTGGCCCACTTGCAACACTCTTGAAATATACAAGATTCAAGAAAAATGGAAAAAAAAGATTGAAAAAATATTCCAACGCTCGTTTCGAATCGATTTTGCGCACGTAAAACACTTAGGAAAAGATTCATTTGGCCCACTTGAACCATTCTTTAAATCTAAAAGATTCAAGAAAAAAAAGATGAAAAAAAAAAGAATATATTGAAATGTTTTTCGAATCGATTAAACTTCAATTTTTTTTTCCCCTGAAAAACTTTAGCATCTGTTGGTAAGGTTGGGTGGGACGTGTCACAGGGGGTTTATATCAGGCCTCAGATGTATGTTAATGAAATCACCAACTCGTGTGAACAAGCCAGCCTTGAATCTCCCCCTCTGTGAGCATGATTCTACTGCTAGTGTGAATCACCTCATTATTCGTACCTTCCTAGGTTCTACGGCTAGTATGAAGTACATTTAACGATCGATAGTTTAGCAGAATTAACTGCCTGTAATGATGATGTATGTCATTATTTATATTTCAATCGGGTCTGCTGTTAGTATGAGGTGCCTAAGTACCTCGTATTCATACTATCAGCATGACACTGTCGTAAGTATGATTTACCACTCGAAACCTTGTTTGTGGAAAGAGAACAATATATATAGAAAAAAATATCAGTTACATCGTACACACACACACACACACACACACAAACACAAACCAGAATCTGTTTACTTTGCTTTGAACTTATGCTAAACTTTTAAGATCAGGCGTGGATAAGGCACTGAACTTGGTAGATCTGAACCTTCACATCGAATCGCAACCTTCCGGTAGGCTAAGCAAGTTGTTTGCGCACTCTCTCTCTCTCTCTCTCTCTCTCGTAACCCCTGGAGATTATCTTCTATCGCGCCTCGGCGGGAGGAAGGAAGGATGGGGTGGAGGGGGGGGTTAACAACTGTAATCCTACTCCTCACCACCAGATAACACGATGGCGAATGACAGGTTTTAGACGCACTGGAAAGCGACTTGTTATCTTAGCAGACAACGTCGCCGATCCAGCATGCCTATCAGTATCCAGGTGTTACCCAGAGTTCATCACCCAGTAACACGGAGGAACAACAACACCTCTGCTTCCCCAACACTGTACTGAGATCACGTCCCGGAGCAAGGCGAACACTCGCGGAGACGAACACATGGGATCGAAACTTCCCCACGAGACATGTAGAGTTCAATCCCTCGTTTTGTGTTCCAGGGGGATTGGAACTCGTGTCGTACTCGAAGAAACCCTCTGGCGGAAATGGCTCACACCAAAGGGAAAGGAGGATGTTACGAGGACAGTATGTGTGTCTGGGAGACTTGAGCGAGACAGTGTTGGTCAACCCGAATCTCTGATGCACTTCCTCATGCTTACATTTCTTTCTCCTAATTCTCTCATTTATCTCAGATCCTTTTCACATTTTTTCTGAAATTTCTTCTTTAGTTTTGGTTCACTTTTGGTGTCATATATAGAAAATAATTCACTTCGTTTATTCTGTTTTTCTTAAGATTTTCTGGTATTCACAGAAATGAAACCTCTCTATGTAGATGTATATATGGCGGTGACATACACAGGCTTTCTTTGTCCATATGTAAGAAGGTGTATACCATGTACAATATCTATTGCCCATATGTAAGTGAAGGTATAGCATTAACATTACTTACCATCCTTATATACATAGGACTCATCGCTCATATGTAAGTGAGGGTTATAGCATATACAGTCCTTATTGCTTATATTCAAGTGAAAGGCATATCATACAAAGACTTACCTGCCCACACATATAGATCTAGAAACAACACAGAGGATAATTCATGGCCATGAAGTAAACTTTTAATGAAATCTCTCTTCACAAGTAATTTCTTCTCGCTAGCGTGAAGTGAAAGTTTTTTTTTTTTTTTTCGTGGAGAGATGGCGCAATGTTATGCCAAAGGGATATGCCAATCGTCCATAGATGTCGCAGAATTAGAAGCACTCCTCGTCGGGTAGAGATGGTAGGACGCCACACACACACACACATTCATACACACCCTCTCTCCAGCCTCCGTCGAGGTGTCGCAACCTCGTCTGTGGCCATCGCGCAGGGCCCCTCAAAATCCCGAAGTTGCACCATGTCCTCACCGGGACTTACCTCCCAAGCCACAAGAATGTTTGTTCCTTACTTTCAGCGCTGTGAAGAGCTTCCTCACCTCGTCTTAAAGTTCTGTCAGATCGACGAGTGACGATGAGTTCGTGGAGAACTTCCATCATAATCAAATGAACATCCCACGTCTTTGTGATAGTCTTCAAGGAAGTTTATAAGCTACAGGTAATTTGATTAATAACTTCCAAGTTTACCACGAAAAGAAAATATCAGACCTTGACATCTTCACACGAAAGGTCACTGCAGACGTCTGCTTTATGTCAAGTTCCACTCCCTCACCAGTACCACCAAGAGGTGCAATCTTCCCTTCCCCACCCACAGCTTCGTCAGGAGGACCAACCCAGGATTGCAAGAGGTCAGGGTCGAGGAGGAGGAGGAGGAGGGTGGTGGTGGTCAGGTCGTCATCAATCAAGCACCTGGTTCTGGGGAAATATAAATAACAGGGAACAAGGACGACGCTTGTTGGAGTGAGTCTTGGTGATGGAGTAGGATGGAGGTGGTGGTGGAGGAGGAGATGGGATGTGTACTGAGGGAGAAAAGAGGAAAAAGAATATGAAGGAATAAGAGCAAGAATAGAGATAAATCAGGAGCACAAAAAGAGAGCAAAAAAGAAGAGATATTAAAACGACTGAAGAAATGAAGAAATGAAAAGAAAAAAATGGTGTAATGGTGTAAAATGTCAAAATGGAGAAGATGCAGATCTAACAGTCAGGGAAGAAGAGGAGGAGGAACTAAAGAAGATGAAGAATAAATAGAGCAGAGAAACACAAATACGAAGAGAAGGAAATTCCCTCCTGGTCTGTCATCTTTAACTCGGCTCTCATTTACACTGGTCAGCTCCCGTCCACTGCGTCGAGGTAAACAGACTCCGTCTCAAACACAGATGAATTACTCCACATCTTTCACTCGTCTCCCACGAATTACGTTGGGCAGATGAGATTCACAGCGTCGTTCACCGTATCGTTCGTGTATTACGAAACGCCTCTGTGACTATACACACACACACTCAACAACCATTCTGCTTTACTATCCCGTCAAAATTTAGATAGATTCATGATTTTAAGGGTACCATCATATCTTTGGTCTTCTAGTAGATGAACCTCGTCTTTTGCCCATCAGGTCTTCTGTTGTCTGTCTCTCACAGATATATTCCCATGCAGTCCTCTCATCCTTCTCTGATGTACACCCGACCTTCATCGCTTTCCCTTGATGAATCTGTTCACTTCCTCGATGCGTGTCTTTCCCTTGCCCAGTGCATCACACACTAACATGGAAGCTTTACCAAACTATCATATGCCAAACGCCCTATCACAGTCGGTGTATCTAAAGGGCTTTTATCTATATTGCTTTTTCTAAAACACGTCTGTATGGCAATCGAATTAAAGATTCCTCTTCCAAACTGTATTTACGCACCAGAGCCACAATCTTCTATTCCTTATTGACGTTGTCTGAGCTCCGAAGTCGCTAGCAACCATCAACTTTAACGCAATCGTACACACGTTTGTTGTCCCCGGACACATCCCTCCCTCGAGGAGAGGTAGGTAAATGAGATACCAATTATTTGAAAATGTTAAAAGAAATCTTTGCGGTTGACATTCGAGAAAAACCTTTGTGACTGGGCTCAACGTAGGATATGAATGCCAAAAAATTCTGAAACTGTAGGAAAGAACACGCAAGAAGAACGGAGAGGGATGAGAAGATAAGGATTTCTCTACAGGAGGAGGCACGATTCTTAGGGAGAGTAAAAACGAAAAAAAAAAAATTGAATGGAAAGAAAGAGTAGATCAGTGGAAATTAGGATGCCCATTGGAGAACGAGGATCCTTTCTTTAACGTCCTACAGAATCAAGTAGTTCTTGTAAAAGAGACGAACTATATTTTCGAGTGATACATCGTCAACTTTATTATGAGATACATTTCACCAACCCACTGGCAGTCAAACTGCAGTCTATCATATACCTGCTTTCCTGAAGCTACACATCTGGAATAAAATTATCGCAACTTCAGTAAAAAAAAAAGGGACTCGAGCTTGACCTGGTTCCTGGGTATGGAGCGAGGTGGGCCAACCGCAGCACGGACAACAAACAGGCAAAAAAATAGTTTGGATTTCTCGAGTGTCTGATGATCCTGTGACACATACACACACACACACACACACAGTCTCTTCCCTTGGTCCACTGAAGGCCCTTCCTGAGGTCTAGGCACGAGGGGTTGTCCAGAGGCAACGAAAGGCTCCAGCAAACAGACTCAAGTTTGGAGAACACCTCAGGATTCTCGAAGGACTGAAGGACTATTGAGATTATACGTGAGGTCCCTTGAGCCTGTGAGAATTCCTTGCGAGATTCTTGCTTCACGCTAAGGGTGTCCTGAGGCTGTGGAAAAAAAATCTCCTTTGGGGATCTCCACGCGTTAGTGTCCCTCGCGGCTGTGAAAGCTCCTTTTGGGACCTCCATGCCAGTGTGTTCCTTCAGGCTGTGACTGGTCCTTTGAAGACCTACACACGAATCCCTCGCGGGGTAGTAAGGCTCCCTTTTGAGATCTATCCACAAGAGATAACTTGAAAATGAAAGTTGCCTTAGGATCTAGATCTACAGATTGGGATTCCATGAAGCCATGAAGGGATTTGCATAATTAGAATCCCTCGAGGTGTGAAAAGGGATGAAAGGATGTGCCTCCCTCGCTTGACTCAGGGCTCACTGGGTTATAAGCAAAGGGACGATTGTTGCTCCTCCTCATCACACAGTGAGGACCAGGGTTCGACTCTGAATTTCAGATAGGGAAGGCCTCTAATATTTTGGTGGCCTGGCTGTCGTAAAGCCAGGACCGGTCGTTGGTGTCATACAGACTCCGTACACCAGCCAGTTCTTCCTCAGTGTTGTGTTAATATACATTAGCTCGCATTTCCCACCAACACCCGACACGACGAAACTAGTTCATCAATTTCAGATTCAAATCAAGACAGAGAAAACTACAATCAGGCACTACTTAAAGAATTCCCGCTCTCTCTCTCTCTCTCTCTCTCTCTCTCTCTCTCTCTCTCTCTCTCTCTCTAACCACTACATCTCTCATTCATCTGACATCTTTCAGCCTTCGTCATCTACTCACTCTGTGCTCCCAGCATAGGACACACACACACACACACACACACACACTTCGCGCTATCGTCCACATCACCCTAGACCGGGTTTCGATAACAAGATAACGCACTTCAGAAGAAAAGGGGAGAGTCCTGTTCGGGGGGAGAGGATGGGTTGCACGAAGACAAATTAAAAGTAATTGGCGCTTGAGAGTGTCTTGTGGAGCGGCAGGTCAAGGCTCAGTGGGGAGACATGTCATGTACATCCTTAGGCATAGAAAGTTTTTTTTTTTTTGATAGAGGTCGGCCTGAGCTGGCAGTGAGGCGAACTGAACTATAAGAGAAGGAATATGATCTCTTTTTTTTTTTTACCGTATGTGTTTTCAGTGTGTGTGGTGGTAGAGTGAAGATGTTGCTGGGTCGTGAGAACTCCTGTTAGAAGGCCATAGCGTCTCACACAAAGACTTGGCCCAGCAGCGACCTACTTGGCCCAGCAGCGACCTAAGTTTCTTATGTATTGGATGATTAAAGCCTCGCTTAGGGCGCTAGGTTGTGTTAGAATTATTCCCGTTGTGAATGTCAAATGTATCGATATATTCAGAAAGAAAGTGCTAGATGGGGGAAGAAAGAGTGTGATAGAGACGATTAGATAGATAGATGAATTGACAGCAAGATGGATGGGTTAAGTGATAGATATATATAGACAGAAATAGATAGACAGATAAAGATATAGCGGTAGCTAGATCGGTAGATAGGAGGTAGGTAAGGAAACTAAGAGAAAATACAAGCAACGAACAGATACACTATTTCGTAGATAGAAAGGAGGACGGAGAGATCGAACACACAACTTAACACCACAACAACACATATCGACGTTTATTTTCATAATTCGAAATCCTCTCCCATTCTCTCTCTCTCTCTCTCTCTCTCTCTCTCTCTCTCTGAGGGGACTCGGCCATCTACATACACCATCTGATCTCCCGTGGAAATTCCGTGGGAGGTCGACCCGTGCAGGGCATGACCAGCATCAGGAATTGATAATTAGTGTCTCCACTATAATAGAGTCGTCAGGATCAGAGGCTCCCAAATGGGTAGTTAGCAACAGGGTCTTGCTCCTCCATACGTGTGTGTAATACTAGATGGGCCCCTCACATTAGGCACGTAGATAAGGCCAGACACGTAGATTCTGACAATACTCAGAGATGAGGACATTTCAGTGGCACGGCTCATAAGGTTATATAGTTCAGAGGACGAGACGTGTCTTAATTAACTTTAGAGAAATCGACGAACTCATTCGTGTATAACTTCGAAACATCGTATCTTATACCCAGTGTGAGGCAAGGGTAACCTAACGAGGACATTAAAGGAAGGGGTCAGGTTATAATACCCTTGCCTTCTACCTTCCCCTACCTTTCCCCTTGCCCCACCATCACCAGTACCCCCGGAGACAACCACTACATCACTGGTTAAGGAGACCCTTATTCATCCTGGGAATAATACCAGTGTAGGTACTTAGTGAATCAATGGGGGATCCTTCGGCCCCCTGTCGTGAGATGGATGACTCTCTCTCTCTCTCTCTCTCTCTCTCTCTCTCTCTCTCTCTCTCTCTCTCCAACAACGAAAAAGAAAAAAATATCCCCCCCACACACACTCCTTCCCACGCAACTGAACACTCATCACGTCCAACCACTGTGGTGGCAGGGTTTAACCAGGCGATTACTAAATCAAATCACAGTAACAAGCATGGCCATACTGCAAGCATGAACAGTAGGAGCAGTCGCCCAGCCTACCTGTACCAGGTTCACACATTAATACAGAATCCCTGAATCATCCTCACTTACACCACACCGGCTCGATGCCTCCTCGACCCCACTACGGTGCAATCTTCCTCGTCTTTCTCCTTTTCTTAGAAAACGAGGGTGAATTAGTCGTTTAGCGAAGCGGGATTGTTGGTAGCTACTGTCGAATCAGATCTAGGCATAACTGTAAAGTAACCTGTACACTTAACTTACTGGTATTTAAAGACTGGTGTGTGCGGTAACTTAAAGTGTGATATAAGTGATGAGGCAACAGGCAGTATCGCTCCAGCCACATCAAAAGAAACCAATGGAGAACCCGAATTTATCGTTACAATCAGCACCTATTGTCATTATCATTCCATAATAACGTCTTCTCCTCAAGTGTTGGCAAGGATGACTCGCCTTCACGTCGCTGAAGAAACAGTGAGATGTGTAAACTGTGTTCATGACTGATAGAAAAAGATTTCTCGAGAATCCTTAAGCGCGTTACCATCTCCTGTAGATGCCAGACTTCAGGTCGTCCCACGCGATGGCGTTTTGATCTTGAAACGGGTTTGATTACATCGTCTTATGTTTGGTTTGTTGAAAGTCGAGAATTCCCGGATTTATATGTTAAGGGGAAAAAATAAAAACTCCGGTGTGAGATGTTCTTAAAAACCTGAAGAAGAAGAGGAAGAAGGTTTTGAAACTTTTTTTTTTTAATGGTATTAATTACCTGACGTTGACGGGCATATTGGCCCTGGCAGTTGGTGGACCTAAAGCCCAAATAATCATCCAATCAACGAACCATACAACCAACCAACGAACCATACAACCAACCAACCAACGACCTCCTCATCCTCAAGGATGCAAGGATGAGGAAGGGATAACCCAGGTGGGTAGATCGCACGCAGGACAATAAGTGCAGCCTTTTATATTTTTCACGGGTGCAAGGTGATGACATCGGCCTTTTTGAAGCTCCTCACTCATCTTTATCCTTTTTTTAAAAACGTGACGCCATATTTGCTGCTGCTCTTTTGTTTTTTTTCTATTTTTTTTTTCTTCGAGGTGGTGGTGGTGGTGTCCTGTGCGCACGGGGACGAACCGCAAGCAGACGCCTACTTCTACAAACACTTTCAGAGTCAACAGCGCGTGAGACACTGCAGTCCCCATGGATAGCTAGCTAGCCAGCGAGCCTGCCAGCCCCCTTCCTTGCCCCGCAGACTCGTCACCCGGCGCGCCCCCCTCATCTCGGTAAACACGATCGAGAAATAATCCATCACTCGCTGATTTTCTGGTATTTTCTTCCTCCCGCCTTTTTTTTGTCTCTTTCTCTCTCTTCCCACCCTCTTCCTCAACCCTTCCCCCGCGATGGATAGAAATTGCAGAATAATTGAAGTGTATATCAACTGATACAGAGGTTAAGTTGAATGTCTGGTCGTTTAAACACGCGAGGATGTGGTTGGTTTTGGCACGGGGTTTACGGTGGGAAGGGAAAAAAAATTACCTTCATATTTCCAGGTTATTCGCCAGTGATGCCATTTCATGTGCACTTTCAGATTCTGCACTTAATCCAGAACGAGAGATACAAAAAAAA
>JAUUDZ010455746.1:0-12422 GCA_032361705.1 Panulirus versicolor
CTTTATAACTATCATCACAGACTAGTGAGATCAATATATATAAATATATATATATATATATATATATATATATTGATCCATTAGCAGCGGAAACAGATGAAGAGATGTGGAATAACCTCAAAAGTACAACACTTCCACTTGACACAATCATCGTCCCTAGAAAGGTGGGCCGAGAAATGTAATCAAGAGAAACAGAAAGACAGTACGGGGGAAAAATCAAAACCATTAAGGAAAAAAAAAATGAATCTCTAAGAACGTGAAACAGAACTCTACAAAAAGTATTATGGATATTATGGATGGAATTGACTCATCAAATGATAATGAGACAAACAAAATGCACGAAGGAAATCAAATCCTTTCCTAACGGTTAGTTCGACTTGGTGATCACCATCAAAGATCTGTTTGTTTAACACACCACAAGGCCAAAACATATTTCTGGGCACCGAGTATGAGACAGTCATCAAAAATACTGAATACAACGAAGTGCTTACGAACTTTGACAAACTGAATCCGAACTAATCAACTGATCCAGACGATATCTCCCACAGAATACTCGAAGCAGCTTTTCCGATCAACAAAGTGTTCATAAAATCACAGTAGAAAGATGCAAATGTGCTTCGAACAATCGCTCAATTAGCTTCACTTCGGATCTAGGTAAAGTATTATCAACAATTACTAGAGATGATATCTTTAAGTTCTTAGCAGAAAATAGAAAATAACCAACCAGCATCACTGTTTCCTGAATGAAATATCATGGTCAGCAAATACGATTGTATTCTTTAGCCATATATGTATCAACTGGGACCCGAGGTATCCTCTTGTGTTATATAGACTTGATCTTGTGCACAGCCTTCGATAAATTATCACATAAAAGATTACTATATGAAACAGACCAAACCTAAGGGTGGATAGCGAACTGGTTCTCTGAACGGAAGCAAAAAGTGGCATCAAACTGGGAACCAGCCGAGTGACTTCGCGTGTCTGGCGGAGTTCCACAATACTCGGTCCTGGGATTCGTTCCCTTCATTACCTACATCACTGACCTTAAGACACAGACTCACGAACACAATGTCAAATCTTACCGGCAAACATGAAAGTGGGAAACAAAAGCGAACTCTAGGGAAGACCGCACGAAGATTCAAAGGGCTTTAGACAAACATAAAAATAGCCATAAACATGACAAATGGATGTGAACGTAGACGAAGGCCAAGTCTTGCTCTCTGGTGCCAAAATTCATAAATCATGGATACAAAGTGCTTATCAAATCTCAACAAGACGTTCAAGGGGGCCTTGGAGTAATTATCAGTAATGTCTAAATACTGTAAACAATACCTTGTTAACAAGCCAAGCCAAGAGGATGTTACGGTTCACAGCAAGAAATATAAACTACAAAACCAAGGATAACCTTATTCACCCTCTCCAATATTCTGGTTAGACCTCATTTGGATTTCGCTGTTCAGTCCTGGTCACTCAGCCTGATCAAAGATGACAGACACCTGAGCGAGTGCAAAGAAGAGCAACCAAACTAATCCCTTCAGAAATAAGTGTTATGAGGACAGACTCGGTGACAAAATCATTCTTCCAGAGAAAGTGTAGACTCCGAGACCTCGCAGACGTGTTCAACGTATTTTAATAAATAATTTCGACATCACGTCGTACAAAAAATTCTTCACTGCAGAAAATAGAGATTCAACGATCAGAAATAATGGTATGAACATAAAAGGAAGGAGATGTAACAGCTACGTGAACAAAAGTGCTTTTACATACAAAGTGGTGGCGCAATGGGATAGACCACCTCACGAAGTTGTTAATGCTAAGACGATTATATATCTTGAAACCTGAGGCTTAAACGAACACTTTACGCATATCAGTTATCAGAAAAAGAGAATCCTACTGACTACAAATAATGTCTTTCTTTTCCAGGGACCAACTCCGGAGCAGTCGTCATAAAACTGATAAGGAACTTTTCCTAGTCCGTAATTTCCAGTAAGATTCCTTATGCATCATATTTATACTGCATGGTATTTTTCTCCTCATCTTTTTTTCCCAGTTGAGCCAGAGGGAGAGGTGGATGAGGAAGTTCCCTTTTACTATGCTATCCTCTCGCTACCATTTTAATGAAATCATCAAAACTGACAACTTCGCTGTGGACCATTAACTCTGCTCTGTTATCTGTCCTTCCCAAGCACTTCCAAGTTCACTTCCTTTTGCGTGTGGCCCGACGCACTCCGCACTAACTACGTATGGCCCATCACCCATCCGTCACATTCCACACTAATACGTGTGACCCACCATCCACCCGACTCCACACTACGTCAGGGCCACCACAGTCCACACCTACTGCGTGTGGCCCACAGCCCATCCAGCTTTCTTCACACTCAGTATGCCCCCTGCTGCGTATAGCCTATCGCCCGCACAGCTCCCACCACCCATCACATCTCTTGCTGTAGATTGCGGCCTGCCACCCACCCACTAGACCTGCTGCGTGTGGCCCTTCATATCTTCTGACGCGTGTAGCCCACCACACCTGCTGCGTGAGGTCCATCCATCCGCCTACCATAGCTCCTGCTGCGTGTAGCCCTCCCGTCCGCACACCACACCTGCTGGGTGTAGTTCCTCGTCCACCCACCCCACCTCCTGATGCTCGTGGCCCACCACAACTGGTGCGTGTGGCCCACCACATCACCAGGACCCAAGGAGACATGACACAAACTTGACGAGGTACATCTACACTGTACATCCTCCCTCTAAGACAAATGACCGAGACCAGCCATCAAGGCAACACGTATTTCAACCAACAAGACCAACATCTGCCTATAACACCTGTGGCAACGGACATTTTGTCCTACCTCCTCTGCGCTAACGCCATCACCGTACCTCGCTCTCACCTCACGAAACTCCCCATCCATAAAAAAGGAAACTTAAATAATTAAGGAAACATCACACGACCTTGAAGCACTCCCACATTTATCACAATACCACTCACTCGTACCACAACTGTACTTCCGCTGTAGAAGCTATTATCACCAGCGAAAGATCTCTAGACACACAATTTGTGTACATACACCTCGTCCACAGGGTCACGTCTTCATTTATCTTTTCCAAATGATTGGGTGGGTGGGTTGGTTGGGTGGGCTTCAGGTCTATGAAAAGCCAGGGTAATTAAGGTCGTCAACGTCAAGGTGCGTCCACCAAGCGAGGCTTTGGGTTTAACACTTTCTCTTTTTCCCCCCGACAACCTCAACTCTCTAAGTGAAAAATACAACTCTCTTCTCTGACTACATATACTCTGTTCAAACTTTTAAAATCTAGGTTTACATCAGGCCACAACACTTCGTAGTGACTATGTTAAACATATAATATCCACATAATATATGCACATCAATTCTGACACATCTGTGTTCTGTTATCTGTCAACCGAGACCGAACTTGAAAACGAGCCGACAGCAACCATACCGTTTCTTGAAATTTTCAAGAAACACTGCATCTGGAAATACGTTCCCGGTACTACCAAGGTATATATGTGTGACGTACGATGGCTCACGCCTCTGTACAGTTGTTATCAGGTCAGGCTGTACACCTCATGCCAGGTCCCTCGTGAATACATGCCCAGTTCTTCCCACACTGCTGCCTTGTATCTGCTGATGGTCGGTTAAACAGACGTGGACCTTTGACAAGTCATGTTGTTTTTTCCTTAATGTTTTCTAAAATCATCTCAGCTCCCAAGTGGTCTTGATTTGCACATTACGGTAAATAATAAATATACAAATTATGGTCTGAGCTAGCCAGTATTTTTCATGGCTATGTAAGGATGTCTCTCGCTCGCTTCTGCTTCCAAGCAAAGGAGTCATTGATGTTTCAGTTTGTCCCTGTGGTTCAGTTTTTCATGAACAGCTCGGCAATATTCCCGTTAGTGCCTTTCGTGATGGAAGGAGACATCTGTATCATAGGTAATGTCTAGTCTTGATGCCTCGCCCATACATCATCTGAAGGCTGTAACTGTCAGGTATTTAACACACCACCCAACCCACTTTACATCATTCATTTTCAGCCGTGGATAAATACGTTGTAAGCTGGGAAATCACCCTCGCTGTAATATTTCACGTAATCTTCCAAAATGGCTGGAAACACCATACTCACCCCAATCAATAAACCAATTATGAAAAGAGCTTTATGAAATGTATGAGGATTAGCCCCCGTTATGTGAGAAACTATGATATATTGTTAGTAAATTACGCGAGCATTTCTTCCTAACTGTTAAGTTTCCTTCCCAGCTTCGTTCAAAATGTCTCTGATGGCTGCGTTCATATGTTCCCGGTACTACCAGGGTAAATATGCCTGACGTACTGCCGTAATATGCAACCAGTTCCCGCAAGTCTTTCAACAGGGTAGTCAGGATCATTCCTGTCTCCATCTGTTCACCGTCATCTTGTTTACTGTTAGACTCCAATAAACCAGGCCAGGGTCAATGTGTATCATGGTGTTCCCATCTCGGTCGTCAGCTCCACAGCACGAGTTATAATAACGGTATGATTGTGATGATGATTTGTGCAAGTTAAAGGTTCCTGAAAACGCAGTTAGCGACGTTTTCTTGAGAGGTGAAATGCATGTGTACTGCCGTACACATACGCTTTGCCCCATCTGCCATGTTCCCAGCACACTGTATGTACTGTACATACTCCGTGTTTACAGCAGTCCATGCCTTCTTGTGTTGCACTTCCATCGCTTCAGTCTTGCCCTTTCCTTTTTTTTTCTTAACCAGCTGATTCATGTTCGTCTTCGCGTCTGACTTTGGAGCATCATCCACTTTTTTTTTTCTATCACTGTTTATAAATCACGCTCTCTCTCTCTCTCTCAATCACCTCAGTTTCATTAACCTTCCCTTTGCATGTTTCCGGCCTTGACTGGCTGTCGAATCCAATTTCCGTCTCCGGTTATCACAAAGAAGAAAGCAATTCGTTGGTAAATTTTTCTGTGATGGATCTGGATGGGATTTCTGCAGTGCTCCTGCCAGACTGTCAGCGGAGGTCTGTGTGTGGTGGGGGATGTGGAGGACGGGACGACCCTCGCCTCACCACCACACACACATTGCACTGTCTCTCGTATCGTCCTACCTGCACTATACAATGTTACCATCTCAACTTGACATACCAGAGATGCAATGACAAATGCACGATGGTTCGACCCCTGAGATGGTGGTGTTGCCTTTGTCAAGTCTTATCGTGGCAATGTGGATAACGTGAAGGTATCATACCCAAGGTTAGCAGTATCATGGTCAAGGCCCACCTACCTACCTACCATGTGTGTCTCGCTGGCACACATCTCTCCTGCCCCCGACTAACTGGTAATCAACACTATCGTCTCGAATTTCCAAACCTCCTGATTTGCACATTCCAGAATGTTCTCTGAAACTAACTCGCTTCTCTTGCAAGGGCATTTTGCTTTTATATCTAAAGTTTAGAGACATTTCCAACAAGATCAGAAACATATCCCCAGAAAAACCTTTCCCAGGCCATAAATGATTAATAATGACAGAAGAATAACGTACACCATTACTGAGATACGGTAAACAGATGACGAAGGTAGCGCAGCACGAACTAGTGACATAAAGCACATTGTAAATAAAACACTCATACTATTTTCTTTTAAATAATATCAAAACTGATATCAAAGCACTGCTCGTTCGTCTGAACTTATCAAAGCACTGCTCGTTCGGCTGAACTTATCAAAGCACTGCTCGTTCGGCTGAACTAATCAAAGCACTGCTCGTTCGGCTGAACTTATCAAAGCACTGCTCGTTCGGCTGAATTTATCAAAGCACCGCTCGTTCGGCTGAACTTATCAAAGCACTGCTCATTCGGCTGAACTTATCAAAGCACTGCTTGTTCGGCTGAACTTATCAAAGCACTGCTCGTTCGGCTGAACTTATCAAAGCATACTCGTTCGGCTGAACTTATCAAAGCATACTCGTTAGGCTGAACTTATCAAAGCATTCCTCGTTCGGCTAAACTTGCAACGCCATCAAACAAGAGTCTGTCAACCGCAACCTAAAACAACTTGTTAATTCGTCTGTTAATTCAGGGCAGTTAGGGTGATTTTCTTTTTTAGTTTACAAGGAGTAACTAGAACTAATCTCAGGTATCTATAAGAAAGTAAGTCTTCCCCTGACTTATATAGTTACAAGTCAAACAATGACTAACTTGTCGGTATTTCAATACAGAATACCAGAGGAAGAATATGGCTACGCTATATACATGACACTCGAGCTGAGAAAAATATTCGCGAAACGAATAAAACGAATAAAAGTTAAACGTACAAAATCTGATGAAAACTCTGTCATTATTCACAGTAAATAAAAAGTTGTATCATTAAGTGATCATCACTGGTAAGGTCAGCAGGTAATATTAGTAAGTGAACTGGTCACTATGGATGGAGGTAGGTAGGTAACACCAGAACATGAACAATAGTAAGTACGAGTCATTATGGATGGAGCTATAATAAGAAGGAACGTAACACCAACAAATGAACCTAACCTAACCACTTAGTACGTACATATTGCTAATATAACCATATAGTACGTACATATTGCTAACAACATAATCACATAGTACGTACATATTGCTAACAATATAACCAAGATACCCACGAAATACGTACATATTGCTAACAATATAACCAAGACACCCACGAAATACGTACATATTGCTAACAATATAACTACGTAGTACGTACATATTGCTAACAATATAACTACGTAGTACGTACATATTGCTAACAATATACCCATGAAGTACGTACATATTGCTAACAATAAAACACGTCCACAGAGGTGCATTATGCGCACGATGTATATCGCCGTCATGGTGGGTGCCAGGCGCCTACACCGCTATGCTAAGTTCATGTCTGATGATGCCATTCAGTTCTTCACATACGCTGAGACACAACTGTACACAGCTGTATGTGATTACATACGGACAAAGCCATTCCCAATGCCTACTACTATACAGCAGCAGTGGGTGTAGCAGACAGACAGGTACATGAAAATACTATACACCTTAAGCACCACACCCAACCACCACCCACCACAACCACAACAAAGCCTCACACAACCTCCGTGACAACGTGACGCCAATATACCTCAGCCGTCACTGCAGACAGACCGTGCGATGGCTCAACAAAGGTGACGGAAACGTTACGGTTCTGGTGACGTGACCTTGCCTCCAACCCTTGCCTCACCACCATAACATCTGTACCCAGACTGTGCATGACTTCAGTACGGGTTTCAAAATGTCTCTCTCGCAACCACAAGACTGTCCCGTTATGGTTAATTTCAGGAGTTCTATTTATGGACGGATGTGTTGAAAATGTTGGAGAGGAAACATTAATCAGGCTCCCTGATCAGGACGGTACGACAGCCTTGAGCAGGACGGTACGACAGCCTTGAGCAGAACGGTACGAGAGCCTTGATCAGGACGGTACGAGAGCCTTGAACAGGACGGTACGAGAGCCTTGAGCAGGACGGTACGAGAGCCTTGAGCAAGACGGTACGAGAGCCTTGAACAGGACGGTACAATAGCCTTGAAAAGAACAGTACGAGAGCCTTGAAAAGAACGGTACGAGAGCCTTGAGCAGGACGGTAAGAGAGCTTTGGTCAGGACGGTACGAGAACCTTGAGCACGACGGTATGAGAGCCTTGAGCAAGACGGTACGAGAGCCTTGAAAAGAACGGTACGAGAGCCTTGAGCAGAACGGTGCGAGAGCCTTGAAAAGAACGGTAAGAGAGCCTTGAGCAGGGAGGTACGAGAGCCTTGAGCAGGACGGTACGAGAGCCTTGAGCAAGACGGTACAGGTAACATCCTTGAGCACTACAGCACGACAGCAAATATCATTTAGGAACCAGGCAGGTACAGCTGCATCAAGTGATGACGGCCAGACTGAATGATCAACGAACAGAATCTAAACGAGTCCTGCTAGGGTACGGGAGGGCTCTGCACAGCTCTGGTTTTTGCCGAAGACCGAGAGGCAAGGAACGTGCTGACGGATGCGAGCCCCGGACAGACCGAAGCAGGGGACGTACAGACCGAGGTGAGCCCAGGTAAAGTGAAGCAAGGAACGTGCTGACGGAGGCGAGCCCCGGACAGACCGAAGCAGGGGACGTACAGATCGAGGTGTGAAACATGGGACGTGCTGACGGAGGCGAGCTCGACTACCACAACACACGTACAATGTACGTCATTTTTAACCGCCTAGTTCATCATGGGAAATGTTATATGCTGGATCCTGTGAGCGGTTCACCGCTACATCAGGAATGATATACTTTCCACTGGCCATTGTCTCCTCTTCCTTTTATTCTTGAAAGAGGAAAGGATTTATTTCAGATTAATTACTGGAAGTATTCATGTCTTTATCTATCTTTGGTTTACTTGAAGGAATGTGTGTGTGTGTGTGTGTGCGCACGAGACAAGGGCGGTGTCAGGAGGACGGGTGACGGTGGATGTCCCCGGTATTCCCGTCACGCTACCTCACTTTTATATCTGTCCCCTGCAGCAAGATGGGACGACCCTTATGCAAGACGGTACGACCCGTGGGCACGGTACAACGACTCCTGAGAACGACGGGACGACCCGTGGGTATGATGACCTTACCTCTGACCTGACCATCATTCAAAAGGTCGTGTCGTGTCATCGTGTTCACGGGGTGACGACATCAGCCGAATATACCTGACTGACTTACGATCAACAACACTACATGACGATCTGCAATGAAGAGTATAACATGCACTAGAATACTCTAAGGCCAGTTTACTGTGGACGAACTACTCCTGCCTTCAGAGGAGGGTGAGGAGAAGAGTGTGTGGCAGAGCGTCTGTGTGACACCTCTTTCGTGTTCTGTCTATCCTTCGGTCGAAGACCTGTCTGTCCAGGCCTTTAATGAAGTATCTAAAAAAGTATAAAAAAAAGGAAAACAATAAAGAAGTGGGCAAATAGTATTAATAATTTCGCGAGGGAGTGGAAAACCAGCTTTTTTTTTTAGTAGGTGTTACGGATAAGGTGGTGAGGCAAAGAGTTCTAAAACTTAGCGGTGGAGGGAAAGAGACAGACATTACAAGGGTCCGCCTAACATGTCATCTGTAACAGAGGGCGATGATTACCATGATGCTGGCCTCCCTCTACCCCCACCTGATTTACAGAGTCCAGTTCCTCTGGATTCCTGCACATACTGGGCCCACAATGCATGAGTGGGCTGATGAATTAACAAAAAGACTTCTGTCTTACGATGAAGCTGATCATTGGTCTATCTGCGAGGAGCCTGAAGATCATCATTCAGAAAAACAGCAACAACCCACGAACGAAATCTTTCAGAATGAACGCCATGTAAAATCAACACAAGTTGATGCAGCAGCCATGTTGATGTTGTCCTGCCCCACTCTCACACTGGCCAAGATACTCAGGGGGAAGTTTGCTCCTCCTGTTGACGCTGAACAAACCAAATGTATACACCTGCCGGCAAGGTTACTCTCACACACACACACACACTGTAACAACTTGCACTTGACTGTTGTAAAACTAGTGAGATGAGATATGACTGCCAACGAACAAAATATGTGTAAACGATGTTCCATCCCAGATACTTGGAAAGCATCCAGCAGATTTTGCTCACTGTAAATTGCTAACTTATCACATGACTCCAGTCACTGTTGTCTTGTGTCTGTAACGAATTCCCTTCCCGCGTAAGTTGCTACAGCGCTGCCCAGTCCTTATCAAATTATTTCCATGTAGCTTGTAATATACTTCAATCACGGAGGTCCCGTTCCTGTACCTTCTGTGCACTCTGTATCCTCTCACTCACAGGATGGGTGAGAGTGTACAATAAATTCGCCTTTCTTTGAGACGAACATCAATCCAAATCACTTCATATTACACCTGCCTGATGCCTGGTTAAACACGCGCCCTGTGGAGTGAAGCTCTCCCTCCCACTGCCCATAATTCCACCGGTGTGGAGCCTCCAACACCTGCAGTGATCAATATAGACTTAAACCTTCTTGAGTACGACGCATTACCCCACCACCCCCGGCCCAAGTCTGATGACTTAACTCCTCGAGGACGATGACTAAGAGTCGCCGTACTCAAGGGGCTAAACCCTTCGAGTACGACCCCTGAGCACGCCGGTACGGGCCTGAGTACGACAGCGCGAGAACCTTGAGGGTCAGGTCATAAGGTATGCTATCATAACCAAGTTTATCTCTTGCGGTGATGAAGGAGTCGGGAAAAACCGCGGCCATGCCCACACTGTCTTTCCTGGAGGTGAGGTCTTGTGGTGGGTGAAGTTGTTGGGGCGCGCCACCTACAATGGTATTCATGAATGCGACGTGTGCACGTAGCCTCACACGACAACCACCAACGATAACATCAACAGAGCAGCGTTGTTGTGGAGACACCGTACACTACATCAACACACACACCATCATTATTTTCAGTCTCGAGACACCGTGCACTACCATCATTTTCAGTCTCGAGACACCGTGCGCTACCATCATTTTCAGTCTCGAGACACCGTGCACTACATCAACACACACACCCTCATTTTCAGTCTCCTCTTGGGTGGGATGTCAAGACACACCTGAGATACAAAGGAATTCAAACAGCAACATATTGGGTCCTTTCGTAGCTGTCTGTGATGGTGGGAGGTGTCAGGAACTCAGGGATTAGTGGGGTAAGAGTAAAAAGTCATACATATGATTCAAAGAGAAAGACCTGCACATTGTTTATGTGACTAAGGAGGCGTAAGCTATGCTAGTCGAGGACTTGAAGTAAAATATATCTATAAACTCTTGTTTTTGAACGAATGTGCAGCATTGCTGCTAACCACTCTAGGTGGTAAATCAGGACTTAGGCGACCATCCCTGCTGAAGAATAAGCAAGTGCTTCGCCTCATTCCAGGTAAAACGTTGTCCCACGAGTATGTATCCATTACTGAGAGTGAAATCATATGAACCATTATTAGATCGAGATTAACGATGCCTTTGATAAGTCTGAGTAACTGGATTTGATCACCTCTCAACCATCTCTTTCCTATACAAAGTAAATTGAAGTCGTTTGGTCGGATCTCAAAGAATTTATTTCTCAGTCCGGGAACCAACTTGGTAGTTCGTCGCTATGCTCCCTTCAGTGCTGTCTGTGTTATTTTTCCAGCAGTGTGATCAAAACTGTACACAACATTCTACGTGTGGACGCACTAATCAATTCTAAAGAGTGAGAATGATTTCCCTAGACTTAAATGCTAAAAGCCCTACCTTTCTGTGAATCCAATAATTTTGTTCGTTCTATCTATTGCTTCTGTGCACTGCTTACATGACTTTAGGTCATTAGAGATTATTACACCCGTCTTACTTCCCCATCACCTTTTACCACTTAATATAATTCATAATATAGCTCGCTTTCTCGTTTCTACAACAGATATGTAAACCTGTGCATTTAATGATATCAACATTCATCTGCCACGTAAGAACACAGTCCAACTGTTCGTCTATGTCAGTTTGAGGCTGCAGATGTTCAAGCTATGCAGATTCATTGTCTCAGCATAGTATCGTCGGCGAATTTCGACATCTTACAATGGAGCGAATCATCGATATCAATATATATGAGAAGAAGTAGTACCAAGATTGATCCCAATGGCACATCACTTCTCACGTCTGACCAATGTGAGGCTCGACCCTAAATGACTTCTTTTTGTTTACGGTCAGTCAACCAATTTCCTAACCACCGAAGTACAATCGCACTATTTCATGTGACGACTTTTTCATGTTAACAGATATGGCACGAGCAGAACATGCCTCAATCGAGGCCATCTCCAGTGAAATAAAAGGGGAAAAGAATGTAGAAAATAATTAGGGCTCTGCAGGTGTTTTAGACCTGACACTTTACTGAAGAACGGTTGCATGAAGAGGAAAACACGAAAGGAGAAGAATTCCACACCTTAAATGTTTAAGGTGATATCATAACAGTCAATCCTCGAGTGGCTACTCTTCACATAGTAAGTGTGGGAAGCAGCAGCCAAATGCGAAAGTTCATCGAATGTTTTATGGAAATATACATATAGATGACGTCAGGTGCTTTACTTTCATTATCCATGTTGATTATATCATAAACGAAATCAAACAGATTGTCAGACATGAGGGATTCCGTCTTAAATCATGCCAAGGGTCGTTAAGTAGTGATCCTCCATATCATCTATAATTTTGTCTCGAATGATGCTCTCCGTGAGTGAGTTTACCCATCGCAGATGTTAAGCTAATTGGATGATACTCTCGGGGGCAATGTCTCATTACCTTAAATACATGTGTTACAACGACAAACTTCCATTTCTCTGAAACATTCCCAGCAGCAAGTGACTTATGGAAAAGAGCAGTCAAGGCCTTATCT
>JAUUDZ010455757.1:0-21507 GCA_032361705.1 Panulirus versicolor
TTCGTCATAGTTCGTTTTTCGTGAGTATTGATGTCCTTGTTCCTCTTTTATGGCGTTTTTTGTCTCTGTTCTTTTTTGTGGCTATCTGATCCCCTGTTCCTTTTTTTCGTGATCGTTTATGTCACTGTCCCTTAATTGTGGTCATTTATAACCCTGTTCCTTTTTTTGTGATCATTTACGTCACTGTCCCTTAATTGTGGTCATTTATAACCCTATTCCTTTTTTTGTGGTCGTTTTCGTCACTGATCTTTGTGGTTGTTTCATTGTTCTTCATCTGTGTTCTCTTCTGTCACCACGTCGGCCATGTGCATTACAAATCCTTCGCTGTGGCCTTGCATCCCTGTCCTTCCTCTGTGTTCACTTCCATCTCTCCTCTTCCTCTACGGTCACTCTTATCGCCGTTTTCCCACGACACTGTAGCGCTGGTGGTCCACGTCCTTCTGCCCGAGAGTCGACGTTCTCCCCCAATCCTTGCAGCTGGTCCGGACCTCCACCTGTTGTCTCATTCATAAGGATCCACCACCGCACAGAACAAACGATACACCAGTTGCCTCAACCACTCGTAATTTCTAATATTTCCGTCTACCTCATCAGGACGTCCCGCACAATGAGGTGTCCAGTGTTTGCAATGCCTCTCTCTCTGGACTTTCTCTATTACGAGTCTCTTTTGGCAGCGTGTTTCTGCTGGTAATGTGAGTCTGCGTCAGTACTGCGATACTGTCAGTTTTCTAATGATTGTCTTTGGTTCGTCACTTTCCTCTCTAGTCTATGGACTCTGTTACCGGAATACAGTCTCACAGTTATTAGGTCCACGACAACACTCGCAAACTCCCCCATCATCAGCAACGTCCTCCACTGTCTCTCTCGTTCATGAGGCCAGTACTCACTATGTACTGTTACAGGTCCTTCATGAACACCACCAACACTCCTTCTGCCCTTCTGGATCCCCCACAACCCGTCGTGGTGGCTCTGGTACCTCCTCCTCCTCCTCCATCCCATTGCTCGTCGCGCCAGTTGTATTCTCCACTCCTCCACCCACGCAGGTCGAGAGTCGCTCTTCTCTCCATCAAGGTTGAGTCATCTTCCTTCCTCCCCAGCCAGCTTCCTGGCCTTCAGTTCCACCTCGTCCACTCCTGCTGCCAGAGTTCAGTCGTCGTCTCCCTCTTCCAACCCGAGCTGGCCTCTCCTACCCACCTTTACCTCCTCCTCCTCCTCCTCCTCCTCGCCAATTCCTCATCTACCCGTTGTCCAGGGAAAATTGGCAGGTGCTACGGTGATACAGGGAACATTGTTACGTCTTACCATAATGCTTGGAACACTGGTACGTGTTACCGTAACATGACACAGAGGACTTCTGCAACAAGAGACAAACATACTGATGATAAAGATGTTTAATGTACATAGGATAAAGCTGAATACTACTGTGTTGCATGGCAGTTTGTAGAGAAGACGGAAAAAGCAAATTAGCGATAATATAGAAACACTTTACAAGCAAAACTGGTGCACTGGAGCAGATGAACGACCACAAATAACCGGCTGAACGTGAACTCCACCGTCCAGAACGACACAGAGAGATACGTGCAGGACAATCTATGCATAGCAGCAAATAGAAAGCATAGAGAGCAAAGGTTTAAACCTGAGTGCAACTCAGCGGGGAAGATCATGATTAGATCAGGGGCAATACCTGAAGGGATACCAGACGAATACATATGAATACTCAGCGAGCAAAGTGAAGCGTATATTTTGCACATCTGGAAAACCTCTTTATATACATATGCCTACCCTTATGTTTACGGACGTCCAGTCCAAATGTTTACTTTTGTATAACCTTTATGCATAAATATGAATTATACATATGTTTAACCTGTATGTGTATTGTATGTTCAGCTCCTTTGTTTGTATACAATCTTAATATTACGGGTTGGAAGCCTCGAAGAACAAACTGTTATAACACGGCCTACAGAGCAGCGTGCGCAGCGTCAGTGATGCAACACCTACATCATTGTTCCGTTTTATCTCGAAAAAAAAAAAAAATCCCACTCCACTAGAATTCCATGGAACAGGAAGTAAATTTTCAGACTCACAGAAATAAATGTTTTAACAAAGGGCTACTTTTTTAAAAAGCTAGGGGAAGTGCACCACCGCCCATTTGCTATGCCCTCTCGTTTTTTTTATTTTCATTCCAATAAAAGTTTTTTTTTTTTTTTCATTTTACATTTATGGGTAAGTTACCGCTCAGCACTGTGTCGACGTCACACCGAAACATTCACCAGGTACACTGTAATACCACACCACACACAGTTTAACATTCCTCTTAATTGCAGCACACTGTTACATGCTCCACTAGCCGACAGTCCTGTAGCAGCAACACGTACCACACCACCAATACACACCCTGTACTACTCTCACATCCAAGGAGGCTTCAGTTGTGCGTACGCAATCTAGAGACTCAAGACAAAAGAATGTCGACTTGCGAACCTTCCCAGAGTGGCCTCAAAGTTGAACTTAACTGCCTTACCCCAGTGGGAGGTGTCAGTTTTCTTTGTATCATGTCTTGAAATCATTCTCGTTTCTTATTTCCAAGAACTGGCTTGTGGCGTGCCTTCACCGCTGACTACCACACCACGTAATGACTGGCGAGCTACAGCATCTCGCAAATAAACATCTAACGGATGGGTCGTGGTCGTGTCTGTTTCCACCCTTACACCTCTAAGCTTTGGAACTCTTCTTTATCCTCTCAACTCTTTTAAAAAAAAAAAAGAAAAAACCTCTTCTGCAACATTCCCCATCTTAAAAGGCAGATTTCTCCATGTGCTCAAAAATCCTAACACTTGCTTTTTCCTCTCTTATTTCTACGTCACTTCAGCCCTTTATTTGTTATTGTTTACACCTGGCTTCGCCCAAGATTTCAGCGCGTGCCTACAGCCTTCAGTATAGTGAATTAATGTAGCTTACTCCTACAACTGTTGCATCAATTTGCACACTGTAATGTTACTAGTGACACGGTAACACTACACTAGAGTATCAACACATGATTCATCACCACTAGATAGTCACAACACCAAGTTTATCATCATGAAGCACACTGGAACATGTTACCACACACATCATGAGAAAGACTACATACATAACTGAAAACGTTTCAACAATACACTACCACCACTGTGCAACAACAAACACTCCAGTTCTACAACGCATCATAGCGCCACTGAAAGCGTTCCATCAATACTACAGGATTTCATTACTAACACTGTGATATAACACAAACAGAAACATCACAACACAACATTGTGATATAGCACAAACGGAAACATCCCAACATGTCACTGTGATATAACACAAACATCACAACACAACACTGATACAACACAACACTGTGATACGACACAAACACAAACATCATAACACAACACTGTGATGCAACACAAACACAAACATCACAACACAACACTGTGATACGACACAAACACAAACATCACAACAAAACAGTTATATAATACAAAGAGAAACATCAAAACAGAACACTGTGATATAACACACACACACACACACACACACACACACACACACCCACAACATAACACAACACCACTGAGGCAAAACACCATCATATATAGTGTACCACTACCGTACACATTATACCACTACGTAGTGCTTCCAGTGAACTAGAGATACGTCTACATCTACTACCTGTCGACTACCCTCAATAAATGATCTACTCTTCTACGTCTAACCTGCATCACTCTTCATGCTGATGATTCCACTTAACATACGTAATTCTGATCACCTTCCCGCTCCTCCTCCTCCTCCTCCTCCCACTAATACTCGCTCTCTTTATCGTATCATAATACCTCCTCCCTCAGCCCAGACCTGTGCAGCATCTCAGAGAGGGGAAGCAGCAATCTTAATCCAATCGACTAGTGCTAAAACATCATTTTTCCTGACACCTATTATCATTTTCCTTCTGTCCAGTCTGTAGACGCCATATTTCAACCCCTGTAATAACACAAACATGGACGGAACCATATCCTCCACTCCGGCCTGGACACCCCACATAATCCACATCACAAAGTCTGCTATCCCAGAAGCTGGCAGTGTTGTATGGGTGTCGTAAATATTGTCCCTCTGAGCAGGAGCTTCATTCACCCAAGTATGGAGTACTGCTCACCACACATCAGGTGTGGCTCATCTTCCACCTCTCTATTAACTAAGAGTGGAATCAAAAGCCTTCTGTCTCGTTACCTCTGTCTTCACCTATCTCTGTTATCACCTATCTTTAACCTTCCCTTTCCGTACGCTGGAATGTTGCTGCTCTTTCTTTCTCTCTCTATTCAGTAGGTATTATTGTGGCCATTATCATCGTGAAGTGTCTGCATGTGTCCACATCCTCAAGGTTTGGACCTGTGACACGCGTTTGGCTGCTGCTTCCCACAGTTGCTGTGTGAAGACCAGCCTCACGAGGACTGGCCGTTATGAAGCCTCCAACTTCCCTCAAACAGCTAAGCTGTGGAATTCTATTTTTTTTTTCTTCTTTCCCCTCCTCACGCAACTCTTCTTCCTTCAAGAGCCAGGTCTTGAAACACATGCGGATTAATCCTGGTTAAGCAACCTTTTTTCGTTTTCTTTTTCACTCGAAATGGCCTTGACTGGAAGCCTCTTTTTCACTATACACTTATCATCACCTTCCTGGTCAGGTCAAAGGCCGCTGCAGGGCACTATTCATTTTCACTGTATTTTATTTTTCACTACACTCTCATCCTCACTACACTACACTTTTATCCTCACTATACTCTGATCTTCATTACACCTTCTGTGCCACTAAATAACCTTTGATGAAATCGTTTCTATTTGTATCTACTTCACCTTAATAAAGGATAACTTCCCTAACCCGTATATTCTTGCTGCTGGTTCCAGGTATGTCTGTAAATATATCGACGACTGACTTTCCTCTTTCCTTGTTCAACTCGCTGTTTAATCGAACTATGAAGAGTCAACCGAAGAAGATGATGTCGGCCTGGGCCAAGAAGAGAGGTATTAAAGTTCTGAGCGAAGACGAAATAGAGAGACTCCTTCGGGAAGGCAAGGAACGAAGGGTTATGATGGGAGGGTTCAGCTAGTGTGTCAAACTTAAGGTAGATGGACAGTCGCTGGTGTTGAAGACTCTTAAAAGAGACCATTACAACGGGATGATGAGGGAGCTGCGAGGCCTACAGAGGGCCAAGGGTCCAGGAGTGCAGGAACTATACGCCATATGTCCAGGGAGACATATAATCATCTCTAAGTATGCTGGTCGCATGCTGTCCCACCACATAAAGCAAGGACAACTCTCCAGGTATAAAACTGCTTATATTCTGGAAAAAGTACTGAAAACCACTCATAGAGTACTGACGAACGCAAGGCTGTGCCATAATGATATCAAGCCCAGCAACATCTGCGTGAAGAATGTCAAAAGCATGCGGCCAAGAGTCACACTAATTGATTACGGTCTGGCTTCGAGTATCGGCAAAAGGGTGTAGTGCAAAGGGCCCTTTTGGTACAGGTAGTAGTGGGTCGCTCCGGAGCTCATGTGGAGCGGCACCTGCTCTAAAGAGTCGGACATTTTCTCTCTGGGTTACGTAGGCAAAAGACTTTCCATCCCAACAAGAGCGTTCCCTCCGTGTGTCCAGGAATGGGTCAGCGACTGCTAGAGCCATAACCCGAAGCGCCGGCCTCATCTTGAGAGCGGAATCAAGTTAGTGAAGGCATACAGGCAAGCTGTTCAGAGAGTCTCGATGACTCGCTCTCGCAATGTTCACGCTAGAAGAATTTGAAGCCATTTAATGATATTCTTCTGCTGAGATCCTTATGTATGGCTGACATCACCATCTTACCATCAATAGCTGAATTATCCCCATTGTTGCCATTGTAGAATGTCTCAATGCTTGCTGATGGGAAATATACATCATAAATTAATCATATGAATTTACATTTTACATATTTTTTCATGCACAATAATCATCAGTCGGTATCTCAAATGAAACCATCAGAGGAGACAATAAAGATGAAAGAAAAATTCAAATGGTATTTGGCGAACCAGTCAAGGTCAGGTGAAAGGCGGGTTATAGGTCAAACACCAGTACGGTGAAGATACATTATTCTTGACCCATATTCTTACCCCGGACGTTTCACATACCCTCTGAAAGGACTTGTAGTATAATAATCATTGGGCTCTATACACACACCATAAATGTAATCGGATTGAGAATTATTTTCTTCAGGAGTTAAGGATTTCTCGAACGTTGGTTAAAACTTGACAATGACGTCCCTACAAACCTGCGAGTTGACAAGCCTATATAGCCTAAATAACCAACCCACCTGATGTCCTTTAGCTCACTGGCTTTTGAAGCCCCAATTTACATCCATCCAAAGAATACCTGAGTCTTCAGCCTTATGTAGATATATTTACTGTCATCAGTGATGGAAAGAACTTTGAAATAATGAATATCATCTACCATATAAAATGCCTCAAAAGCCCCAAGAACAAGTGACTGTATTCACGTCAGGTTTATCTCCTCAAGACCTTGAATTCAGTTGAACAATACCCTATCTGATTGAAGGTCGTGATTCCGGGTCATGGCTCTGGCTTCTGATCATCCAGTCTCGTAAGCCAGGAGGTAAGAGTGGCCTATTGTTACCGTTTATCCTCCTGCCTACGTATCCCAGGCTGTACACTTCCGACTTCTCGGAGCAGACACCTTTCTTCGTCAGCTCTGGTGCAACCCACTCCTTCTGGTAAGGATACATCCCTTGCCAATATGTCAACTTCCCAACAATCGACGCCAAACCATAATCTATCAGGGTGACCTTCGGTTCCACACTCTTCATATCAGCCACGCAGATGTTGCTCGGCTTCAGGTCGTTGTGGCAGATGTTTGCTTCAGTCAGTACCCTGTCGGTGGTTCTCAATATACATTTCATAATGCGAGCGGCCTTATTTTTAGGCAGTCCTCGCTCTATCACGCTGAACAAACTATCACCAGCATACTTGGAGAGCATTACATTCTTCTGTGGACATATGGCGTACAGTTCCTGTACCCCAGGACCCTTAGCTCTCACCAGACCTCGAAGCTCTCTCATCATCGAAGTGTACTGATTCCTCTTGAAAGTCTTCATAACCAACCACTGACCACTGAGCTTCAGCAGGATACATACCCCAAACCCTCCCTCCATCATGTTCCCTCGCGTTCTTCTTCCTTCTTCCTCCAACTTCCTCAGCTCACTTGCTCGTAGAATTTTGATGCCCTTCCTCTTGGCCCACGAGCTCATCTTCCTCTGCTGTTCAGATTTCATGGTTGAGGTCAGCAGAAACTTTAAAATCTAACAGTAATCCGATGACCTAATACGTTTCAATATCCTTGATGAATGACCATAGTTGGGTTAGAAATAACAAGGAATTCCGAACATTCGATCTGATATCATTCTTTAGTACGCCGGGATATGTTACAAACTGGTATCAACATTATGTCTGCAAAAAGAGGATAAAGATTTAGAAATGTACCGATGTGTATGGGTAGTGACGTTACAGTAAATATAATGAGAGGTCTGAGTGGTGGTGTTGCAGTAGATATAATGATACGTATTTGTAATAATGTTACAGCAGATATGTCTGTGTGTTGATGGAGTACATATAATGATATGTATGTGTAGTGATGTTACAGTGGATATAATGATACGGTATGTGTAATGATGTTGCAGTGGATGTAATGATAGGTCTAAGTGGTCATGCTGCAGTAGATATAATAATAGGTCTCTGTGATGGCGTTGCAGTAGATGAATGATGATAGGTCATAGTGGTGATGCTGCAATAGACATAATGATAGGTTTGGTTGGTTATGATAAAGTAGATATAATGATAGGTCTGGGTGGTTATGATGCAGTAGATATGATGATAGGTGTGGCTGGTTATGATGCAATGGATATGACGATAGGTCTGACTGGTTATGATGCAGTAGATATGATGATAGGTCTGACTGGTTATGATGCAGTAGATATGATGATACGTCTGACTGGTTATGATGCAGTACATATAATTACAGGTCTGGGAGACATTAATGGATTATATACATCATTACAACCTCATCTACAGTACACCCTCATCTTCACTACACCCCATCTTCACTACACACTCATCTTCACTGCACCCTTATTGTCACTACATCCTTGACTTCATTACACCCTTAACGTCACTAAACCTTCAATTTAACTATACCCATGACACCACTGGACTTTGATCTTTACAGATCTCTGACCTTACCCATAAAGGGACAGTCCGTCAAATACCATCTTCAATCTACCCTCATCTTCGTTACACCTTCGATGTCTTTGACTTGACCTATATCAGTCATTTCAATAACCCTGGTTTAATGTCTCTGACCTGACCTTTACGGGTCAGGAATAATGTACCTTCACTGTACTGGGGTTTGACCTATAACCAGCTTTTCACCCGACCTTGATTGGTTGGCCAAATACCATCTACATTTTTCGATCTTTAGTGTCTCCTTTCACCATTAATCACTGAGCTAACCCTTTACGTTTGAGATACTGACTAATGATTATTATGCTTCTTATGCGTGCTGTAGAAGGCGAGTAAAAGGGGAGGAAGAAGGGGTTTGGAAATCCTCCCCTCTCGTTTTTAATTTTCCAGAAGGAACAGAGAGGGGGGGGACAAATGAGGATTTCCCTCAAAGGCTCAGCCCTCTGTTCTTAACGCTATCTTGCTAACGCGGGAAATGGCGAAAATATATATGTATACCTGTACATATTCATACTTGTTCGCGGTCATCCATTCCCGACGCCAACCTGCCCCACAGAAAACAGATCAAATACATGAAAAAAGATATCTTCTCCCCCACACCTGATCACCGCTTCCTGCGTCAGCGAGGTAGCACGAGGAAACTGATACAGAAAGGCCACATCCGCTCACGGGATATGTGCAATGCACTGAAACCACAGCTCCCTATCCACATTCAGGACCCACAGACCATTCTAAGGTTTACCCCGGACATTTCACATGCCCTGTGAAAGGACTTGTAGGATAATAAAATTATCATGGGCACTATACACAGTGAATATAACTGACTTTAGAATCACTTTCAGGTGTTAAGAATTTCTCGTGCGTTTTTTAAAACTTGACAAGCTTATATACGGTAAACAGCCGACCTACCTAATGTCCTTTAAGTCACTGGCCTTTGAAGCCCCAATATATATATATAGCCATCCAGCGATTCCCAGAGTCTTCAGCCTTATGTAGATATATCTACTGTCATAAATAATGGAAAGAACTTTGAAATAATGAAAATCATCTGCCATATTAAGTGCCTCAAAAGCCCCAAGCATAAGTGACTGTATTCACGGTATGCTTACCCTCCTCAGGACCTTGAACTCGTTTGAATAATTCCGTATCTGATTGAAGGTCGTGATTCCGGGATATAGCTCTGGCTCTTGATCATCCAGTCTCGAAAGCCAGGAGGTAAGAGTGACCTATTGTTACCGTTTATCCTCCTGCCCACGTAACCCAGGCTGTACACTTCCGACTTCTCGGAGCAGACACCTCTCTTCGTCAGCTCTGGCGCAACCCACTCCTTCCGGTGAAAATACATTCCTTGCCAATATGTCAACTTCCCAACAATCGAAGCCAAACCATAATCTATCAGGGTGACCTTCGGTTCCACACTCTTGATATCAGCCACGCAGATGTTGCTCGGCTTGAGGTCGTTGTGGCAGATGTTTGCTTCAGTCAGTACCCTGTCGGTGGTTCTCAATATACATTTCATAATGCGAGCGGCCTTATTTTTAGGCAGTCCTCGCTCTATCACGCTGAACAAACTATCACCAGCATACTTGGAGAGCATTACATTCTTCTGTGGACATATGGCGTACAGTTCCTGTACCCCAGGACCCTTAGCTCTCACCAGACCTCGAAGCTCTCTCATCATCGAAGTGTACTGATTCCTCTTGAAAGTCTTCATAACCAACCACTGACCACTGAGCTTCAGCAGGATACATACCCCAAACCCTCCCTCCATCATGTTCCCTCGCGTTCTTCTTCCTTCTTCCTCCAACTTCCTCAACTCACTTGCTCGTAGAACTTTGACGCCCTTCTTCTTGGCCCACGAGGTCATCTTCCTCTGCTGCTCAGGTTTCATGGCTGAGGTCAGCAGGAACTTTTAATATATCAGTAATCCAAAGTACCTGATAGGTTTCAATATTCTAGATGAATAAGATTAGTTAAGTTGGAATTAACACCGGGAATACCGAGCATTCCATATATCATTCCTTAATATGTTGTGATATGTTCTTAACTGATATCATCATTATGTCTGTGAAGTGAGGATAAAGATTTAGAAGTGCAGCGGTATGTATGGGTAGTGATGTTACGGTATATATAATGAGAGATCTGAGTGGTGATGTTACAGTAGATATAATGATAGGTATTTCTGAGAATGTTACATTAAATATAATATATCTGTGACCTGATGTAATAGATATAATGATATGTATGAGTAGTGATGTTACAGTGAATATAATAACACGGATTGTGTCATGATGTTGCTGTGGGTGTAATGATAGGTCTAAGTGGTGATGCTGCAGTCGATATAACAATAGGTCTCTGTGAAGGTGTTGCGGTAGATGTATAATGACAGGTCTTAGTGGTGATGTTGCAGTAGATACAATGATAGGTCTGGATGGTTATGATACAGTAGATATAGTGATAGGTCTGTCTGGTTATAATGCAGTAGGTATGATGATAGGTCTGGCTGGTTATGATACAGTAGATATAATGATAGGTCTGGATGGTTATGATACAGTAAATATAATGATAGGTCTGCATGGTTATGATACAGTAGATATAATGATAGGTCTGGATGGTTATGATACAGTAGGTATGATGATAGGTCTGGCTGGTTATAATGCAGTAGGTATGATGATAGGTCTGGATGGTTATGATACAGTAGATATAATGATAGGTCTGGATGGTTGATACAGTAGATATAATGATGGGTCTGGATGGTTATGATACAGTAGATATGATGATAGATCTGGCTGGTTATGATGCATCAGATATAATCATAGGTCTGGGAGACATTAATGGATTATATACCAACAGGTGGGTGTGCAAAAGAGAGACTCTTGGATGTGAATGTGCTCAGAGGGGCAGGTGATGGGACGTCTCATCATTAATACCTGCTTGGGGCGAGGATGAAGACCTGTAGAGACTTTCACTAAAGATAAGAGAATATGAATAAGATGATGGTAGTGAAGGTATATGAGCCTGGAATAGAAAGAGGCTTGTATGAGGCAATATCAAGATAAACTGGCAATATAATCATAACAAATGGTGAGAGTAAGCGAAGGTAGGAGTGGGTGAAGAATGGGAGTTGTTTAGGCAAGACGTTCTAACACGTGAGAGATAAATGTGTGACAAGTGAAAGCTGGGAGGTGGGCTGATGAGAAAGGAATGTGAATGAAGATATGACGAAACTAATATGCTAGTGAAGAGAAGATGGATGAGCGCTCCTTTCAGGGAAGGAGTGCAAATAACTAGGAGACAAATGAAAGTATGGGATGATCAAATATTACCAAACGTTAAAGACACTTAGATATTTTGGAAGAGCTTAGTACTGTAACGAACAAGAAAATGAATGGGAACATCGGTGAATGGAGGAAACAGGGAAAAGGAGTATTTTCAAGGACTGTTGAATGTGTTTAATTACAGGGTTACAAATGAAGGGTTGTTGGGTCAGGAAGGTATGTGGTTTGAGGTTTGATCGAATAAGTAATGAAAGGGTAGGAGAGATCTGTGGAAATAAAAAGAGTGAGGTTGAGAGAGTAGAAGAGGGTGTGTTGAAGTGTTTTGTACATATGAAGAGAATGAGTGAGGTAAGATTGACACCAAGGATATATGTGTCAGAGGTGGAGGGAACAAGGAGAAACGGGAGACCAAATTGGGGGTGGAGGGATGAAGTGAAAAAGATTTTGAGCGATTGTGGTCTGAACAAACAGGAGGGCGAGAGACGTGCAAGGAATAGAGTGAATTATAAAGATGTGGTATACCGGGGTCGACGTGCTGTCAATGGGGAACGTGAAAAGAATGGGGTAAACCATGGAAACATTTGTAGGGCCTGGATGTGGATGGGGAGCTGTGGTTTCGGTGCATTGCACATGGCAACTAGAGACTGTGAACGAATGTGGCCATTTTTGTCTTCTATCCTGACGCTACATGGCTGAAGCAGGGGGTAGAGATGCTATTTCCCATGGGGCGAAGTAGCGCTGGGAATGGATGAAGGCAAGCAAGTATGAATAATTACGTTTGTATATATTTACATGTCTGTGTATGTATATGTAAGTATATATGTGGATAAGGGTGGAAGACACGGGAGACAATGAGAACACTGTATTCTTATGTTTCGCTTCAGTGAACCATCATCAGACGACGGACAACAGACCTGAGCAAGGAAGGGTATATGTGAGCAGCCTAGATCAACCCTATAGACGCCGCCGTGACGTGTGGTGTCTTCAATGGTTCCCTCGCAGTTAGCTTCTCTCATTGTTCTTTCTCTTATGTTCTTAGACTCGTAGAATATCACCCATTTAGGTGATCCACCAACATGGTCATCCTCGTTATCCCTGGATAAATATGATTTCACTCTAGAAGACTTAGACCTGACCTGCCTCCCTTACTACAACCTCATCTTCACTACTCTCTGATGCTCATTACATCCTTCCAGGTCAGGTCAACGGCCATCTTAACTATACCTTCTTGTTCACCTCAACGTTATCTTTACTGCAGCCTTAACCTTGCTACAGCTTCATCACCACTCCCACATCTTCATTACAATCTCATCTACAGTACACCCTCATCTTCACTACACCCCCATCTTCAGTGCACCCTTATCGTCACTATATCTTTAACTTCATTACACCCTTATCGTCACTAAACCATCATTCTAACTATACCCATGACAACACTGGCCTTTCATCTTTACAGGTCTCTGACCTTACCATCTTCAATCTACCCTCATCTTCGTTACACCTTCGACGTCACCGATCTTTCATTTGACTTTTATGGGTCATTTCAATAACCCAGGTTTAAAGTCTCAGACCTGACCTTTACGGGAATGAATGACGGCGAGCAAGTATGAATATGTACATTTTTCTTCATACTATTCGCCATTTCCCGCATCAGCGAGGTAGTGTTAAGAACAGAGTACTGAGCCTCTGAGGGAATATCCTCATTTGGCCCCCTTCTCTGTTCCTTCTTTTGGAAAGTTAAAAATGAGAGGGGAGGATTTCCAACCCCCCCGTTCCATCCCCTTTTAGTATGCACGAAAGTGCACTTGGGAACTTAGGTAGCGTTAAGAACAGAGGACTGAGCCTTAGAGGGAATATCCCCACTTGGGCCCCTTCTCTGTTTTTTCTTTTGGAAAATGGACACAATCCACTTCATCAGGTGCCAATACCTCACAAAGTTATTTAGATCCCAACATCACACTTGAGGACCGCCGTCCAGCACCAGTTAGTAGTTAATCTGTATTGCTTGGTGCTGGACGGCGGTACTAAAGTGTGATGTTGGGATCTAAATAACTTTGTGAAGTATTGGCACCTGATGTGGTGGATTGTCTCCGCGAAACATTTGCCACATGTACAGAAAAGTTTCGTCAAATAAGATTGGATGAACTCCTACTGAAGTGCGATTTCATCTTCATAACTTTCATCATGGACTACTGAGATCATCATACCTTTATATTTGTGTGTGTGTGTGTGTGTGTGTGTGTGTGTGTGTGTGTGTTCCGGGTAGAGAGTTTTCCATTCGTGTGGCACGTTTCATAACCCTATATATATGGAACAACTCTTTACTCCTACGTGAGTGTAACTTACAAATAAAGTTGCCTAATGTGGACTCTGGGCAACATGGTGGTTTTGTTTGATGAAAGTCATGCCGATGATATCAATGTTTATCAAAATGTAACTTAACCCAACCGTAACTTAGCTTCATATTGTACACATGCATCAGAACAAAGAAAGGGGCCAAGTGAGAATATTACCTCTAAGGCTTAGTCCTCTATTCTTCACGCTAACTCGCTAAAGCGGGAAATGGCGAATATATATGAAAAAATATTCATACTTGTTCGCCGTCCGTCATTCCCGATGTCACCCTACCCTACAGAAAACACTACAAATACTGGAAAAAAGAACACATTTCTTCCCCACACTTGATCACCGCTTCCTTCGTTAGCGAGGTAGCTCCAGGAAACTTATATAGAAAGACTACATCGGTTCACATCCATACATGAGCTGTTATGTGTAATGCACCAAAAACACCTCCCTATCCACATTCAGACACCACAGACCATTCTATGGTTTACCCTGGACATTTCACATGCCCTGTGAAAGGACTTGTAGCATAATAAAATTATTATAGATTCTATACATACACACACAGTAGATACAATTGTCCTTAGAACCATTTACTTCAGGAGTTAAGGATTTCTCGAACGTTGGTTAAAACTTGACAATGACGTCCCGACAAACCTACGAGTTGACAAGCCTATATAGCCTAAATAACCAACCCACCTGATGTCCTTTAGCTCACTGGCTTTATAGCCTAGATAACCAACCCACCTGATGTCCTTTAGCTCACTGGCTTTTGAAGCCCCAATTTACATCTATCCAACGAATACCTGAGTCTTCAGACATATGACAGGCAGGACCAGGAGACTTTCCAAAACCCATGGCCCCACCTGGAGATCTACTTAAAGCTCAGCTGACAGGACAAGGACCATTACAAGGTGTTATATTTTGAATGCCAAAAATGCCACCCAACCAAGGAAATTGTTAGAGGCCATGTCACCAGCCTTAAAAGTTTGAAGTTCCACATCAAGAGTACCCACTCATCCTCATCTGTGGCAAGCACTGCAACCACTCCTCCAGCAGCAGCAGTGTGCACAGCTCTGGTGCTGCCACCCCTGATCTGCTTGCCGAGAAGGTCCAGCAGCCCACCAACAGTGAGGCCCTGGGCTGCCGCTCATTTAGTGCTGGCATTGCTGTATGCCAGTCCACAGTTGATGAAAAGATAGTCTGTCTTTTCATCAAGAAAATACTCCCTCTCCAAATGGCTGAGTCTCAGGAGTTTGTTGACTTGATCAGGACCCTCAGGTCAACAAAGATCAGCATGTCTCGCTGCACCCTCGACAGACGCATTGATGACAAACAACGGGCAGTCGAGGAGGCCTTCATCAACACTTTTGATGGGCTGACGTACTTGGCGATCACTGCCAATTATTGGACTGCTCACAATAGGTAATTATCATTTATTTATGAATATTTATTGTACTAACTAGTACATTTAATGTAGTTAGTAGAATAGATGATTATGCATATGTAGTTAATATTACTGTTTTTTGTTTTAAAAATTGGTATGAATTGAATTTCATTTTAATTTCAAAATGTTTTAAATACAGGTTGATAATTACTTAACCATTAATCAGTATTAATGACAATTCAATAATGTAGAACATTAATGTTTCTTTTTATGTTAACTTGCTTAAATTAAACTTAACTTTCATTTTAAAATGTTTTACATAAAACTTGATCATCAGTGTATTATTCAGTATTCACTTAATCAGTATTATATAGTGTATTAATCAAGATTCACTTAATCTTTGTTTCAGATCTCTCCTTGGCATGACAGCTTACTGGATTGACCCAGCCACCTGGGCCAGAAACATGCTGTCCTCACCTGTACCCATCTGACTGGCTGCCACGCTTATGATGTCTTAACCGATACCATGGTCCAGGTCCACATTCAACATTCAGGACAAGGTAGTCAGAATAACCACTGACAGTTGGTCAAACTTCGTGAAAGCTTTCACCCAGTATGGTGGCCAGGTGGACTTGTTGCCTGACCTCAACAATGTTGGCAGACTGCCTGAGACTGACTCCAACAGCCAGGATGACATGGCTGAGGGTAATGACACCATCAGCATTGTAACTCTCAGCGAACTCCTTTGTGAGGAATGTGAGCACCCCAGTCTGCCAGTCTACATGAGGTGTGCAGCTCACACCTCAAGCTGGTGGTCTCCATGGACTTTGGCAAGGACCTCCTCAACCCTTCGTTGCAGCCTTCTGTGACCTCAACAAGAAGGCCCACGGCAAAGCTCAGGCACTCTTCAGTGCCCAGGGGAGGAGCCCTCAGATCGACGATGCCATCAAGAAGGCACTGGGCAGGAGGCTGATGGTCCCTGGCAAGACAAGATGGAATGCCTTGTACGATTCCATCGTCGTCCTCAGTAACATCCTGGCCATCAATAAGGCTGAGCTCAACCAGTTCTTGAACTGCATGGAGAACCTCTCAGCCCTTAGTGACCAGGAAACAGCCTTCCTGAGGGAGTGGGCTAAAGTCATGTCCCGTGTGGCTCTCCCCTTCGACAAGACCATGGGGAGAAGAATGCCTACCTTGAAACCCTCTTACCCACAGCAGCCATCACCCTCATGAAGCTCAGGAACATGGGGAACAGCTTGCCTGTCTGCAAACTACTGGTTGATTCCCTGGTAAATGCCATCAGCACGTGGTTCAGCCACTCTCTGAATGACCAGTACTGCTAGCTGGCAGCTACCTTCCACCCAGAATTCCAGCTCCACTGGCGGCCCAAGTTTGAGAACAATCTAACGATCTCTGTCATGGCTGCCGTGGAGGACAAGGCCGAGAGAGCACTGAGGGACCAGAACGGCAACAGCACCACCTGCTCTAGCGACAGAAGCATGCGGTCACTACAGTGCATGCGTGACGACCTCTTTGCTGGGTGGACAGCCGTTGGCTCAAGCACCATTGTCAAGCAGAAGGCCAAGAAACTTGTCAACACCTGGCTAGACACTGATGGGAAGGAGGGCATGGCAAACTCTGACTTCATGAAGATCTTTACTAACCTCTACTTGAAGTACAATGCTCCCGTTCCACCCTCTGCCCCAGTGGAATAGCTTTCCTCTCTCAGCAAGGACATTCTGAGGCCCAAGAGGTGAAGACTGTCAGCTGTGCCTAACTTTAAGAAATTGGTCTTCCTGAAGGGCAACCAACACATAGTGTGAGTGTGTGACTCATAGACTCTAAAAAGACTTATTGTCATAATGTGATTATTATGTCATCATAAGTTGTCAGTAATTAGTAATTAGTTCTTTACTCCCATGGTTCCATTCACTGCTAAATCCACTCCCAGATATCTAAAATGCTTCACTTCATCTGATTTTTCTCCATTCAAACTCACATCCCAACTAACTTTACCCTCAGCTCTTGCTCTTATTCACATGGAAAGGTCTGTGGGGCCTGGTTTTGACAAATAACATTGAGATAATAGATGTGAGCAGATGTGGTATTCAGTGGAGGAGCAAAAGGGGTATTGGTAACAGGCAGTGATGAACCGATGAGGATATGAAGTGATTGTTTTAAAGGACTGTTGTATGTGGTAGATGATAGGGTGACAGATGGAGGGTGTTTGGGTTTGGGTCATATGCAAAATGAAGTCATGGAGAGTGATTTAGTGAGGAGAGAAGAGGTATTGAAAGCTTTACATAAGATGAAATTTGGCAAGGCAGCTGGAGTGTATGGTATTCCAGTGTTATACTGGGATTGATGCGCTGTCAGTGGGCTGAACCAGAACATGTGAAGCGCCCAGGGTAAACCATGGAAAGGTCTGTGGGGCCTGATGCTGCCTCATTAACACAAGAAATGGTGATCATGTTTGAAAGAAATGTATGTATGTGTATATGTCATTATTATACTTATTTTACTTAATTGCTGTTTTCCGTGTCAGCGAGGTAGCCCCAGGAAACAGACGAAGAGTGGCCCATCCACTTATATACAAATATATATACATAAACACCCATACACGCACATATACATGCATTTACAAGTCAACATATACATGAACATATTCACACTTGTTTGCCTTCATCCATTCCTGTTGCTACCCTGCCTCACAGGAAATAGCATTGCTACCCCCATCTTCAGCGAGATAGCACCAGGAAAACAGACATAAAAGGCCACAGTTGTTCACACTCAGTCTCTATTGTCATGTGTATTGCACCGAAACCACAGCTCCCTATCCACATCCAGGCCCCACAGACCTTTCCATTGTTTACCATAGATGCTTCACTTGCCCTGATTCAGTCCATTGACAACACATCGACCCCAGTATACCACATTGTTCCAATTCACTCTATTCCTTGCACGCCTCTCACCCTCCTGTATGTTTAGGCCCTGATCGCTCAAAATCTTTTTCTCTCCATCCTTCCACTTCCAGTTTGGTCTCCCGCTTCTCCTTGTTCCCTCCACCTCTGACATACATGTCCTCTTTGTCATCCTTTCCTCACTCATTCTCTCCATATGTCCAAACCATTTCAGCGCACCCTCTTCTGCTCTCTCAACCCCACTCTTTTTACTTCCACACATCTCTCTTACCCATTCATTACTTAATCAAACCACTTAACACCACATGCTGTCCTCAAACATTTAATTTCCAACACATCCATCCTCCTCTGTACAACCCTGTCTGTAGCCCATGCCTCACAACCATATGATATAGTTGGAACTACTGTTCCTTCACACATACCCAGTTTTGCTCTCTGAGATAATGTTCTCTCCTTCCACACATTCTTCATCGCTCCCAGAACTTTCACCCCCTCCCCCACCCTGTGACTTGCTTCCGTTTCCATGGTTCCATTTGCTGTTAAGTCCACTCCCAGATACCTAAAACACTTCTTTTCCTCCAATTCAAACTCATCCCAATTAACTTGTCCCTCAACCCTACTGAACCTAATAGGAAGGGAAGCAAATAAAAAGAATGCGCACAGGGTTCAGCCTCTGTTGAAGACATGGTATTTCATCCCTCAGATCTTACATTTCTCAAATGAGTACACAGCCTATGTATATCTCTAATGCCCATTGTTATTTACTGAGTGTATGATTGGGGTTGATGATGGCTTAATAAGTCTGTGATTGGGTCGACAGATTCAAAAGTTTAGGAACCTCTCTTTCTCTTATTGGTTGAGATTGATGAATTATGTCTCAAGCATTTGCCTAATACCTTTGTCAGATGACACCTCTGTTAAATTTGATTGACCTTTTGTGCTTTAAGAATGCCATTGTCAGAAGAGGATGGTTCACACAGGGGGTCTTTTGTCTTTAAAGGTAGGTCCTTTCCAAGTTCCTTTTCCTTCATGCATATTATCTATCAGATGCTCATAGGCTGTGTACGTAGGTGAGAAATGTAAGATTTAAGGAATGAAATACCATGTCTTCAACATAGGCTGAACCCTGTGAGCATTCTTTTTAATTGCTTCCCTTCCTTCCTTTCTTTCATTTTTTAATTGCTTCCCTTCCTTCCTTTCTTTCATTTTTGCATAATTTTTAGATTATGGATAGTAAAAGGCCTGGGGCATAACCACCATTGGTGCATGGTTGCTTGATGCCATGTTACCTCTTCCATCTATCTACCTATCTATCTTTTTTAATCTAATGCCCATTCTCTCTGATAACTACCTTAGAGGGGTGGCATAGGCAAAAGTCTCCAGTGCTGCTTGTTTACCTTAGGTGCCTCACTCTGAACAGGCCACTGGCAGAGGGCAACTTTAGTGCAGTGCTTCCTTTGTCTTCTATCTAATGTTCCTACTTACTGCTTTTACTTAATGTGTCCATCTAATATTCCTTCTTAATGTTCTAACCTACTATTTCTACTTCATGCTTCTATTTAATGTTCATACCCACTTCTTCTACTTGGTTTGTACCTAATGTTCCTGCTTAATGTTCCTACCTACTACTACTGTCTGTTGCTCCTACCATTTTACCAAAAGGCCAGGCTAGCACATAGAATACACTGCAGGAAAATCTAAGGTTATGAAGAATGAGTTTTGTGAGTTCAGTGCTGTCAAGTGCTATATTTGCCATGGATAGATTCTATGTTTGTGAAGAGAATGCCAGGATTCCTTGTGTGGGTGAAGTAGAAAGAAAATACTGCTACTTAGGTCGGAGCAGTGCAACTTGATCACTGAAGTGCTGGCTTACAAGGCAGCCTTCAATGACCTTCCCTATACCCAGGAGGGTAACACCAGTAATATACCTCCCTGGTTGGTGGCTGCCTACCAGCTACTACCTACCACCTTACCTATGCACCTTGACATCATAATCCTGGGTCGGTTGTTGGGTGGTTGGTGAGTCCTGTGACCAAGCATCTGCTCGTATGGGCTCTGCCTACAATAGAAAAATGTTATTTCATCTTTCAAAATCACCTGATTTTATGATTTTATCTTAGACCATCAAGCATTGAATTGACTCTTACTTAGATTTTAAGAGATTACTAGTATGATAGTAGATCATTGACATCCTCTCATAGCTACTCCTAAATGTTTTTCTGGCAGTCCTCTTCAGTTAGTCCTGGTAATTCATTTAGACATTTGAGTTGTAGTTTTTTCTATTTCAGGCACTACAAAAAATAGTATTTACAAACATACTGTTACAGTACTTCTATTTATTTCCTGCATCCAGTTTGTTTTCTAGATTGCATAATGGTACTGGAATAGCAGGCACATTGCTTATCACTCTTATCTCATATATTGTTGAAGCACTTCAGAAACTTCTTATAGTTGGCTGCCAAATGGCCATGCAAAATAGAGAGGAAATATGTAATGCTCTTTGGTCTTATTATTCAGATTATGGAGATGGCTATTGCACTGATTAGTGAAGATATAGAGAAAGAATTAATGTTGTCTCAGGAAATTTACTCTAAAGGTATTGTAGGTGTGGGAAAGATTAAAAAAGGTAGAATGTCAGCATTGAAGGATCATTATGAAATGTGGAGGAACAGATAAGTGTAACCTTTGATTATGTGAAGAATGACACTGTGCCACATTATCAAATGCTATAGTGTGACATAAACTGGAACATGTTAACAGATGACCGAGAGGGGAATGAGACTAACGGAACCAATTGGAGATGCTTTTCTAGAACAGTTAATTTGAAAACCAACTAGAAGTAAAATCATTCTTGATCTTGTCATCACCAGTGACACAGACATAGTCAACTCTTGCAAAGTAGGTGAGAGTTTATCAAACAGCAGTCACAGTTTGATTAGATTAAAGATAAATTTAGATTATTAAATAGATGACAACAAATTCTTGATTCCAGACTGAAGGCAAGCAGAATTTGAAAACATTAGACGCAAAATTTGTAGTACCAATTGGACAAAACTTCTTGACATTCACACAGTAGAGGAAATATGGAATAATTCTAAAAAACACACTACTCGAGATTGAAAATAAACATGTTCCACGAATCACGAAGAGAACTTGCAATATTTCAAAACCATTGTGGATGAATAGAAGAATAGAAGGACTAATTTCCCAAAAGGAGAAAACATATAAGAAATATGAATCAATGGGGACCAATGAAAATTGCCAGGAAGTAATCAGAATTCAGAG
>JAUUDZ010455758.1:0-12420 GCA_032361705.1 Panulirus versicolor
TTACGTTTTAATTGATAAGCATGTAAAAGAGACTTTTGGATGTTAATGTGCTGAGAGGGGCAACTGGGGGGGATGTCTGATCACTGTCTTGTGGAGGCGAAGGTGAAGATTTGTGAGGTGTTCAGAAAAGAAGAGAGAATGTTGGGGAGAAGAGAGTGGTGAGAGTAAGTGGGCTTGGAAAGGAGACTTGTGTGAGGAAGTACCAAGAGAGATTGAGTGTAGAATGGCAAAAGGTGAGAGAAAATGAAATGAGGGGAGTGGGGAAGGAATGGGTTGTATTTAGAGAAGCAGTGATGGCTTGTACAAAAGATGCAGGTGGCATGAAAAAGGTGGGAGATGGGCAGATTAGAAAGGGTAGTGAGTGGTGAGATGAAGAAGTAAGGTTGTTAGTGACAGAGAAGAGAGAGGCATTTGGACAATTTTTGCAGGGAAGTTGAGGATATGACTGGGAGATGTATAAAAGAAAGTAGCAGGAGGTCAAGAGAAAGGTGCAGAAAGAGGGCAAATGAGAGTTGGGGTGAGAGAGCATCATTAAATTTTAGGGAGAATAAAATGATGCTTTGGGAGGAGGTAAATAATGTGCATAAGACAAGAGAACAAATGGGAACACCGATGAAGGGGCAAATATGGAGGTAATAACAAGTAGTGATGAAGAGAGAAAGAGATGGAATGGGTATTTTGAAGGTTTGTTGTGTCATCCCATATGTCATCGCTGATGTTTGATGAAAGAGTGGCATATCTAGGTTGCTTTGGTTGGGGTGGTTTGTGAAGTGAGAGGGTCAAGGAAAATGGTTTGGTAAAGACAGAAGAAGCAGTGAAAGCTTTGCAGAAGACAAAAGCCAGTAAGGCAGTGGGTTTGGATGGGATTGCAGTGGAATTTATTAAAAAATGGGGCAACTGTGTTGATGACTGGTTGATAAGAATATTGAATGTGTGTATAGACCATGGAAGTGCCTGAGGATTGGCAGAATGCATGCACAGTGCCATTGCACAAAGGCAAAGGGGATAAAGGTGAGTGTTCAAATTACAGAGGTATAAGTTTGTTGAGTATTTCTGGGAAATTATATGGGAGGGTATTGATTGAGTACTGTATATGTGTAATGATATTTCATGACAGTGAATAATTAATTTTGATAACTATAGATGTGATGGGTTCTATGTCATTGAGAAAACAACATTATGTAAGTTCATTCATGACACAGTTGTTTAAAAAAAAACTTGAGATATTTCTCTTCCTGTTTGTTTATAGTGAAATAAAACATTAATTTCTTCAACATCTTTGATATACACAATGGTACAACATAAGAAAGCAGTAACACAATGATTTTTATGTACAGATGCTCCTTGACTTATGATGGAGTTACATTCTGATAAACCCATCTTAGTTGAAAATATCGTAAGATGAAAATACATTTAATACTGTACATCTAACCTACCGTAAGTTGAAAATACATTTAATACTGTACATCTAACCTACCGAACATCATACCTTAGCCTAGTAATAATGTACATCTAACCTACCGAACATCATACCTTAGCCTAATATAGCCTACCGTACATTAGCCTACAGTTGGACAGAATCGTCTGATACAAAAGCTATTTTATAATAGTGTTGAATATCTCATGTGATTTATTTAATATTTTACTGAAAAAAGAAAGAAATAGTTGTATGGGTACTCACCATTAAGGTACTTAGCTGAACACTGGGCTGAAGAATGTTTGAAGCATATAACACTAAAATAAGTTGCTAGGTGATGAGGATGATACATCAAGAGGGTCATCAATTTCTCTCTCTTCTGATGAGGCTTGAGAATAGCTGGTAGAAGGCACTTGTGACTGCGTGGCTGACTGAAAGTTGCAGCTCACTGCTGCTATGCAGCATCTTGAGAGAGTATCGTACTGCATATTGCTAGCCAGGGGAAAAGATCAAAATTCAAGATTTGAAGACAGTTTTTACTGAATGCGAATCGCTACTGCACCATTGAAAAGTCAAAAAATCATAAGTTGGATCATTGTAAGTCAGGGAGCACCAGTACAGATACTGTATTGTACTTACCAGAGCAGTTGGTGTTTGCAAGCATAGGCTGCTTTGAGCCACCATAGGATTTATTGGACCAATTCTGATGAATCTGATATCTGATTGGGCTTTGGGTGTTAAAGTTAGTTTCTGATCTGTACAATGTACAGTGTCTGAAATAAAGAGGGTTCACTGTGTATCTAAGGAGTATTTTGTAGTGATTTCTATAATGTTGTGATGATATGTATTTGTTTTATTTACTTTGTTGTCAGTGAAGAGTTTACTTTTGTAAAAAGTAAATCTCATGTGTTATTCTCTTATGTTGGTATGAAATTAACTTGCACAAGGTTGACCTCTTGCATATGTTCATTACCTTCATTTGCCATTTCCTTTTATCTGCAAATATATTATTCCTTGTTTTACATTTAAGTCTACATCTGCCTCTTTTTTTCCTATTCAACAAAATGAAAACTGAAGTTTGCAGTCTGTACAACTGTTGAGTCAGGTTTCTTTTGGTTTTGTAGGATCTCTTCCATATCTTCCAGTATAACACTAAACTCCTCTACTTTGGTTTTGGATGGTCTGTAGTCACATTAGCTACTGTTTTTGATGTAAGGATATTTACTGCAAAAATTCACATTTCTTATTGCTTGTGTTCACCAATAGATTGACTTTTAATCAACAGTAATTATGTATTTCTAATTACCTCTTCTGCACTGTATGGGAAGGGACACTTGATAAATGGATTTCTTCTCTTCTACCGAGTTAACAATGCACAAATGTAATAAGTGAAGTGCTCAATTATATGAAACATTGAGAATACTTTTGTTTTCTAGATACCCAGAGCGCTGCTGACAAAGGGCTATCACTTTTGACCATGATGCAAGAGGAAGACATGTCTCCATCACAACCCTTCCTCTCAACCCTTGCATCCCTTCTGGCTACTAATAATATGAAAATACCTTTCCAAACCTAGTAATATAAACAGCATTATTAGCATCAGAGTTATGATAAATTCTAGCATTATTTCATAGTTTTTAGTATTTTTACTTCTAAAGAGTATCCATAACTGGTAAATTCCTGTGCTGCTTCTTAGCCTTTTTTGCCTCACCCATGGTGGGCCACTGGCATAGGTCAACTCTGTGCAGTTTCCAAATGCTTCTACTGAATGTACCTGCCAGCTGCTTTTACCCATTGTGTCTACCTAATATTTTTGCCTTATGTTCCAACCTACTGCTTCTACCTAATGATCCCACTTATTGTTCCTACATACTTCTGCCTAATGTTTCTATCTAATGCTCCTGCACAATATTACTACCTACAACATCTATCTATTGCTCCTACTAATTTGCCAAAAGGCAGGGCTAGTGCATTATGCTTACTGAAGGAAAATTTAAAGGTACAAGTGTTAAGTTGTGTGAGTTAAGTGTAGTCATCTGTTATGTGGGACAAGATAGTATGTTTGTGGTCAGAATGCCAGCAGTCCATGTGTAGGTGAGGCAGAAAGAGAAGACAGCTACCTGGGTCTAAGAAGTGCGACTTTAGAACCACTGAAGTGCTGGCGCACTACACAGCCATCACTAACCCTCCCAATACCCAGGCAGGTAGTACTGGTAATATAGCTCCCTGGTTGGTGACTGCCTGCCATCCAATACTTACTTGTCATGTATAATGTTATATTGAATTTTATTTGTATTTAGAATATGTAAATATATATAATGTATAAAGCATGTAAAGATATTTATTTATTTTACTCAACCAAAACTCTTATTTGTCTCTGCTTTTGTCTGTAATGTTTATTATCATTACTTCCTTTTCCAGTTTGATATGGTGGGTAAGGTTCATGCAGCCTCTACATCATCACTCACACATATCCTTCCAAACATGAAAGTGCTTCTTACTTTTGAATTTTAAACAGTAGGTTGAATCATCAATTAAGACTAATGTCTCCATTCATACCTCATTCAGACACAAAATGTTTCCTTTGCATCCAATTCCCATTCATTCCTTTACCTTTATTTGAAATATCCTAAGCCTTAATAAGTTCTCTCACTACATCTGTCCATCTCTTCTGTAGTATGTTTCTTTTCCTTGTATCTTTTTTGTATTGTTATAATTTTTTTTTGAACAACCTTTCACCTGCTATATGTTCAGCATATTGTAAGTATCGTAAAGAATGAGGTCAGGAAGTGCATCTTCTGTGAATAGGTTCAAAATTTAGGGAAAGTTGTCAAGTTTCAGTACCTCATGGGGATACTCTAGTTTTTCTGTAGTAGGCCAGTCTTACCCTGCCTTCTTGTAGTAATCTTGTTAATACAACCTTTAGGGTTGGAACTAAAAGGGAAGGCATTGCTCAACTCCAATAGGGAAATCCTTTTAAGTACAGACAAACACCTGATAAGTGCTAGGACTTTTTAGTTTTTGGACAATCTTGGAGCCTCGCTGCCTCTGTAAACACTGCGCTGGAGCTGCCTGTGGTCTGTCAGTGATGAGGCAAAAAAGGCTGAAAAGTGACATTGGAGTCTTCCGAGGAGTAAAAGAGATGGGTGATTGAGGGTGATGGCGATGAATGTAAATGGGATGACTGGTGAGAGTAAATGGAGGGAACTTGTGGAAATGTTATGTGAGAGGTAAGGAAGGAGTGTTGCTGAATGAAAAGGAGGAAGTGAAAGGAAGAAGGAAAGAGTATTTTGAAGAACTGATGAACTTGGGACAAGGGGAGGCAGATGTTACATGCATGGGTATAGAGGATGGAAGGAAGAGAATACAAGTGCAGGGCCTATAGCAAAAAGTGAGGTAAGAAAGGAGGCTGAGGGTATGAAAGGCACGTGGAGTGGATGGGATTATGGCTGATATGCTAAAGTATGGAGGTGAAAGTGTGATAGAGTGTATGCATCTGATATGTAATTTAGCATGGAAATAGGTTATCCCTGAGGATTGGCTGAAAGCTATTATTGGTCTTTTGTTCAAAGGAAAAGGTACAAAGAATGTGTGTAGCAATTATACTGTACCAGAAAAAATGTTGATTGGTAGAGTAATGGAAGTGACTGAATGCAGAGTAAGTGAAGAGCAAGGGGGTTTTAGGAAAGGTAGAGGATGTGTGGCTCAGATTTTTGTGGTAAATATGAAGGTGAAAAAGTATTGAGCAAAAGGCAAGAAGTTGTATAAAGTTTTTAAGGATCAGGAGAAAGTGTATGACTGAGTTGATTTAAAAGTTTCATGGGATGTGTTAAGGATATATGGTATAGGGGGACAACTGTTGGATGGTGTGAAAGCCTTCAATAGAGAAGAAAATGCATGTGTAAGAGTTGAAGGATAGTTGAGTGAAAGTTTTAGTATACATGTGGGTGTGAGGCAGGGCTGTGTGATGTCACCATGGCTTTTTGATATGCATACAGGTACACCACCGAATTTCCGGCAACTGATGGTTCGACACCTCCTTTAATCTGGATATAATTACGTGAGGGAAGTTGAATTTACCGCGGCCACCAGATGAGTTTACTTGGCGGTCACAGATGGCGTTGTGTGTAGGGGGCGCTTATTTACATTCTTTACACTGCACTAGGTGGTGATACCGCAATTCTGTGAGATTCTTAGTTTATTTTACTTAGATTTAAACCTAGCTATGGCTTTTAAGACATATGAGAGTGTCAGTTGTGGTGTCAAACATAAACACCAGTCCATATCGATCCAAGATAAAGTAGAACTGTTGAAAAAAATGGACCATGGTGTTTCAGTGCGTAACCTGTGTGACATCTACAGTATTGGTTCATCAACTGTTTATGATATAAAGAAGCAAAGGGAGAAAATATTGAAATTCTTTGCAGACAGCGATTCCAAGAAGCAAATGATGATTAGAAAAACTATGAAAGATGGTAAGAGCACTGAGCACAACTGAATGATGATGGAATGGTTTTGACAGCGTCGGAGTGATGGAGTGGATTTGTCAGGTAGCATGATAATGGACCAGGCTAAGTTGTTCCATAAAGAACTTAAATTACAACATGAATGTGACTATAGTGAAGGATGGCTTCAAAGATTCATGGAACGTCATGGAATTTCCATGAATAAAGTGTGCGAAGAAAAGTGGTCTGTAAACCACGAAGGAGCTGCCAAGTATGTGGATGGGTTTGTGAAATTCATAGCTGACGAGCACCTCAGTACTGAGCAGGTGTATAACACAGATGAAACTGCATTGTTCTGGCAATACACACTTAGGAAAACACTAACAACAGAAGATGAAGAAGACCCCACAGGAGTCAAACAACCTAAGGACAGACTTACCATGTTAGGGTGCTCAAACATATGATGTATTGTTTGATTTATATTTCTAGCAGTCCATGGTATACTTTAGACACATGGGAGATGTATGATTAGTGGGTTAGAGGTGTGTTGATGAATTCTTGTTACATGACCACGGTTTGTCTGGCAAAATGGTTAATCCGGCAAGGCTTTGGAACAAAGATTGCCAGAAAATCGGTGATGTACCTGTATTTATATATATCTGACACCTTTTCCCATCTGGAACTCCCTCAAGGTATTGGCCATGGTGGTAGACACTCCATAATTAGTGAACTCTGGTGCCTTTTCATAGCCTCTTGTGCATCACCCTTAACAGGCCACTGGCTAAGGGTAACTCTAGTGCAGTGTTTGCAGAGGCTCATGCCAAATGTTCCTTCTGACTGCTTCTATCTAATGCTCCTGTGTAACGTTTCTACCTACTACTTCTACCTGATGCTCATGCTTAAATGTTCGTACCTTTTACTTCTATCTACTGGTCCCAACATTTTGCCAAAAGGCAAAAATCTAGTTATGAAGAATGAGTTGTGAGTAAAGTGTTGTCATGTGTTATGTATGACAAAGAGAGATTGTATGTTTGTGGACAGAATGCCAGTAGTCTACGTGTGGGTGAGGCAGAAAGAAAATACAGGTACCTGGGTCAGTGGAGTGCAAATTAACAACCACTGAAGTGCTACCTCACTACACAGTCATCACTAACCCATTCACTACCCAGGTAGGTAGTACTTGTAATATGTCTCCCTGATAGTTGACTGCCTACCAGCTACTACCTATTCACACCAAGGGTGTGGCCACAGCAAAAGTCTCCATTTATCCTTGTCCTTACATGCTTCTTTTGCATACACATTCCCCACATTCTTCCACAGTTTCTCTCCCTCCAGTATTCTTCCACTCTCTTATCCCATTACTGTAAGGATTTAGGTGGTTTGTAATTGGGAAATTTTTTCTTTATCATAATACAAGGCTGACCAGTCTTCAGCTTTCAGTTTTTAACATTATTATAGTTTTTTTTATCTGTAGGTTACCTGTAGTGTTCACTTATTTTCCTAACCCACTGTCATGTCTTCCAATAAATGTGACTCACATACTATGGGATATAAATATGTGAGGCTATCAGCTTTGCTTAGGGTATTATGCCACCTAACAAAAAAAAAGCATTTCTGTCCCCTAATCATGGATGCTTTTCATTATGGTAGCAATGCTGGAAGGAATGATCATATGCCTCATGATTTGTGATTTGTGTTAGTTAACCTGTGAAAAAATTAAAAGGTTCTTGTAGACACCAAAATCTGGCATTGCAACCATACTGAAGAGTGTCCATGTGTATACTAATTAGGGGATAGGAATCCATTTTTTTTTTTTTTTTGGGGGGGGGGGGGAATAATACTCCAAGCAACAATGATAGCCTCACAAATTCATATCTCACAGTATGTCAATCACATTTGATGGAAGACATAATAGTAGGTTAGGAAGAATAAGAAATGAACTCGAAGGTTAACCTAAAAATAAAAAAACTATTGTGCTGTTAAAAACTGGTAGGTAGATATTGGATTTACTCTGAAAGCAGAAGACTGGTCATCCTCGTTTTCCGATAAAGAAAAAAATTTCCAATTACAAACCACCTAAACAGTTGCAGTAATGGTATGATAGAGTGGAAGAGTACTGGAGGGAGAGAAATTGTGGAAGAATATGCGGAATGTGTATGCAAAGGTGGCATGTAAGGCTTAGGATAAATGGAGACTCTTTTGCTGTGGTCACCCCATTGATGAGAGTTCCTGGAGGGAATGGGCATCAGAGATATAGACAGATAGATAGTAACATGTACACATATGATCCTGAAAGGCAAAGGTTAGAAGTATTTCCATAAGTAAAAATCTTAATGTTAAGAGCAGACTACTCAAAACAACAAACACTTTTAGAGGAGAACTGTTACGTATGACCAAACTATTCATACACATCAGTGAAAGAAGTGTACTTCATAATATATTCATTTCTAAAATTCTCCACAAGGAACAAACAGCACTTGTGCACAGCACTAATAAACAAAGTAATTTAAGACAAATATTGAAAATGTTTCCTTGTAGTTTAACTGCTAAGACCACGGAATGAATGAGATGATAGGTCAAGATATGTTAAAAACATTCACCTCATTAAAAGTGTTACAGATGTAAAGAGAACAGAACAAATCAGTTGTATACCATATAGGATAGTACCATAAAGATGGAATATGAATGGGACCAATCAGTGGCAAATCGTGTAAGACAGTACAGGCTCATATCTGAAACCTCAAACTCTCACAATCTGGTGTTGAGGGGTAGAGTTAGAATGAAGCAGCTGGAGTTGGATGTATGTCTAACATGTAAAGAGTGCTTTTATGATGTCTGTGTAAGTGAAAAAGTTTGAGTATTACATAAAAATGATGCTCAGAACAAGGATCACAAAGCCCTTCTCTAAGAAACTGCTTAAAGATATTAATTTATGAATCAGTCACTTTTCAGTCATCATAATCATGTTTCTAAGAAAGAAAAAATTTAGCAATATAACTAGATGTATAATTAATCTTCCATTTTTCTGTAATGCAGGTAGGGATGAAGTAGAAGCTCAGCCATTGGACTTCAAAAATACAGAGCAAATCTGGAAAAGGACACCAAAGGTGCTGATCAGGAGGGATTCAGCCACTTTTATAGAATACTTAAAACAAATCCATGCTCTCATTACAAGCTTAAAGCCATAATACCTACAATATTTCTATGTTTTAAGAGAAGCCTGAGTCATTTGACAGGTAGTACTAGTGCAAGAAAGGAGCAATGAAGTTAATCATTGAAAAAGGTCATCCCAATGTGTTGAAAATACTGTTAGCATCAACAATATCTGGAATACCTGTGACAGTTGTAGAAGAGAAGGGTATGTATTATTCAAACATGTTTTCTGCTTTTTGCTCTTTATTTTGCTATTCTCAGATCTTAAGAATTAATTGAAAAGAAATAGTGGGGTTTTTACATATGTAATGTTTTCAAATGTTGAATGTGAAACCTAGTATGGCATGCCAAGTTTAGCAGGGTATCATTCAGTATGATATCTATACGATATTCCACATGATATCCCAATCATGTTAGTATTTGATGTAAGATAGATGTTCTTGCTATGGAGATAACACCCAACAAAAGTGAAACATCAAGGAATATTAGTATGGAGACAACACCCCAACAAAAGTGAAACATCAAGGAATATTAGAGTGATTGATAAATCTTTTAGCATATCAAAAACTGGAAAGCACTTCAGTCATGCCATCATTTCACTTACCTGTGTCAGCCTGATTTTTAAAAAGTTTTGGGTGAATTTTCATCTGTAGTCTCTGGCAAGTGCATTAAGTAACACATCATATGATGAAAATTTAATTGTTTTACCTGATATATTTGACCTAGTCTGTTAATCAGTTCATAATCTTATGTAGGTCAGCAGCATAGTTAGCATAACTTCATATTTCATGTTTCAAATTGAAAACCAGATAGTTTTTGCCACCTTCCCTCTCTTTGCTTCATGCAAATTTTTTTCTGTTCGGAGATGGCATTGTTGTACAAGAAGTTATCTTCAACCCAATTTCTTATTTTTACTTTAGCAGCATGATATATAGTGTCTTAGATAGTCTTGAATGGTAGGCAGCCCTTTTATGCTGTCATGAAGATCAGAGAGAAGTTAGGAAGAATATATGAGATAGATATTTCTTGGAAGAAGTAATGTTAATCTGAACTGTTCAGATTTCAAGAAATGCTACAGATTTACTTGTAATTGTTACGTGTATGTGTATATCTCTGTGTCACATAGTAATTATGTGTTTGTGTACATCTGTGTATGTTGAATTAGTCACATACAGTGTACATAAGCTTTTCTAATATGTAGATGGATTGAAATTTCAGATTTGAAATTTTACTTAACCTTTTCAGAATGGCTCTTTGCTGCAGATGGTGGAATATTTACAAATTTAATATAATGTGTAAGAAAATTATTGTACCATGAGCCATTTAAACAACTGCAGTCATTTATACACTGTGCCTTATAAACATGTAAACCTTGGCATTATGCCAACAATTGAAAGTAGAGTGTATCTAACAGCTCCACCTAATACATGATTTTTCCATCAGAATTATTATCCTGTGGTTTCAGAGTGATTCTTTGTCTGATATTATACTTAGAATGTGACCATTCTTCTTGGCCTCCTTACACATACATATATATGAGTCTGCTTTTTTTTGTCATTTGAACCATGCAGTCTCATATGTTACACTGCATAGGAAAGCAGGAACCCAGATGAGGTAAGTGCATGGTACCCTGCCATCATGATTATCTATAGGTAACTGAGCTTCGTTGATATATCTAATTGCTAGTTAAAGTTGGGATGATATCTGGCATCCATACATACTTCTCATCAGGAAAGGAATCATTGATTCCTTCCAAAAATTAGACTGCATGGGTCTCAGGACCAGGCCATACTGGACACTTGCATATGACTCAGGAATGGTATTTAAAGGATTAAGGTAATGATATATTTAGCTCATCATTAAACAGTTTTTGAAATTTGTAAGGAAAATTTTAATAGACTTCTTAGGAAACTCATGCTTAGTAATCTTCAGAAAAAATTGAAATTTCTTCTACGACTTAAAAGGGTGGAGAGACCCTTAGGAATTGTCCCTATTCAAAATAGTAAAAAACAATGAAATAGCTTTATCAAGTATGAGAATACAAATATCAGTAATTTCATCAGTTCAGTCATAGATGATATCCATATGCTACATGGAGAGTATGGTACAGAGGAGACTTTGATTAAACTTACTTAAGGTTTTCAGTCTCTGGACCTTTTTCTTTCAATTTCAACTTTCTTAGTTTAGACTTCCTCATTTTTTTTCTTTATTTTCTAAGTATTGGGATGTAAGTTTGAATGGAGAAAAACTGGAGGAAAGTGAGCCATTTTAGATATCTGGGAGTAGACTTAGCAGCGGATGTAACCATGGAAGTGGCAGTGAGTCACTGTGTGGGGAGAGGACAAAGGTTCTGGGAGCGATGAAGAATGTGGGGAAGGAGAGAACATTATCTCAGAGAGCAAAAATGGATATGTTTGAAGGAATAGTAGTTCCAGCAATGCTGTATGGTTGTGAGGCATGTGCTATAGACAGGGTTGTACGGAGGAGGGTGGATATGTTGGAAATGAAATGTTTGAGGAAAATATGTAATGTGAGGTGGTTTGATAAGTAATGAAAGGGTAAGAGAAATGTGCGGATCTGTGTCAGAGATGGAGGGAACAAGGAGAAGCGGAAGACCAAACTGGAGATGGAAGGATAGAGTGAGAAAGATTTTGAGCAATCGGGGCCTAAACATACAGGAGGGTAAGAGGCGTGCAAGGAATAGAGTGAATTGAAACGATGTGGCATACCTGGGTCAATGTGCTGTCAGTGGACTGAACCAGGGCATGTGAAGCATCTGAGATAAACCATGGAAAGTTCTGTAGTGCCTGGATGTGGATAGGGAGGTGTGGTTTCAGTGCATTACCCATGACATTTAGAGACTGAGTGTGAACGAAAGTAACCTTTTTGTCTGCTTTCCTGGTGCTACCTCACTGAAGTGGGGGGAAATGATGCTGCTTCCAGTGGGGCGGGATAGCGACAGGAATGAATGAAGACAAGCAAGTATGAATATGTGCATGTGTATATATGTTTATGTCTGCATGTGTATGTATATGTTGATATGTAAATGTATGTATATGTACATGTACGGGTGTTTATGTATATATATGTGTATATGAGTGGATGGGCCATTCTTCGTCTGTTTCCTGGTGCTACCTCGCTGACAAGGGAAACAGTGACAAAGTATTATAGATAATAAGTAAAGTATTTTAGGTTTTGTCCCCTTACTGGTATTGTTTTTATCCTTCTAGAATGAGAGGTGAACTTAGAATTAAACTTAGCTTATTAATGCCCAGAGAGGAACTACTGTTCCAATGCAGTCAAAGATAAGAGTTAACATTGATGCTTTCATGCATCTCTTGATATTCATTTTTTGACCTTTGATAGTGGTGGAGTGATTGTCATTTTGCTTTTTTTCCTTTAAAA